>BROG01000038.1:1497500-1565000 GCA_030159075.1 Atrina japonica | reverse complement strand
AGCAGGAGGCGGGGGCATAAGTGAAGATATGTGTAATTCAATAAAGCTTGTTATCATTGAGGGAGGGGGCATTAGTGAAAATACACATATTTCAATAAAACTTCTGTTAACTGTAGGGAGTAGAAGAAAAGATCATAAATGTTTTCAATTTTTTTTCTCAAAATTATCACTTCAAATAATTATTTTTTCATTTTATTTCAATAAAAATGAGCAGAATGTGTAACAGTGACCTTTACTGTAGTTATCCTTCATTTACCTGAAATGTCAAGTTCTGGAAAAAGTCCTAAAAATGTAAATAGCTGTGTGCTGGGTAGAATAATGTCTGTCTGTAAATAAACATAGAAGGGGCTCAATGTTGTTCTTTCCAGACAACAATATATATGTTGCATTTCCGATAACAACAATTAACAATGCATAATAATACTTGTTGTAGTTTGTATATTAATCATATAATACTTGTAGTATTTAGTGCTTCAGTTCATGTTACACAACCCCAAACGTGTTAGAATCAAAGTCGCCTGGTTAACACTAAAAATACTATGATTATTCCCTTGCCAATTGTTTGCTATTACATGATACATATGTATGAGACACAAGGTATTGCTTGGTATAATTCATGATGTCAGTCGTGTCTTGTGTACAAGACACAAGGTTTTGCTTGGTATGATTCATGATGTCAGTCGTGTCTTGTGTACAAGACACAAGGTTTTGCTTGGTATGATTCATGATGTCATTCGTGTCTTGTGTACAAGACACAAGGTATTGCTTGGTATAATTTATGATGTCAGTCGTGTCTTGTGTACAAGACACAAGGTTTTGCTTGGTATGATTCATGATGTCATTCGTGTCTTGTGTACAAGACACAAGGTATTGCTTGGTATAATTTATGATGTCAGTCGTGTCTTGTGTACAAGACACAAGGTATTGCTTGGTATGATTTATGATGTCAGTCATGTCTTGTGTACAAGACACAAGGTATTGCTTGGTATGATTCATGATGTCAGTCATGTCTTGTGTACAAGACACAAGGTATTGCTTGATATGATTCATGATGTCAGTCGTGTCTTGTGTACAAGACACAAGGTATTGCTTGATATAATTTATGATGTCAGTTGTGTCTTGTGTACAAACACAAGGTATTGTTTGGTATGTTTCATGATGTCAGTCGTGTCTTGTGTACAAGACACAAGGTATTGCTTGGTATAATTTATGATATCAGTCGTGTCTTGTGTACAAGACACAAGGTATTGCTTGGTATAATTTATGATGTCAGTCATGTGTCTTCTGTAAATGACATTGGGAATTGCTTGGTATAATTTATGATGTCAGTCGTGTCTTGTGTACAAGACACAAGGTATTGCTTGGTATGATTTATGATGTCAGTCGTGTATTGTGTACAAGACACAAGGTTTTGCTTGGTATGATTCATGATGTCATTCGTGTCTTGTGTACAAGACACAAGGTATTGCTTGGTATAATTTATGATGTCAGTCGTGTCTTGTGTACAAGACACAAGGTATTGCTTGGTATAATTTATGATGTCAGTCATGTCTTGTGTACAAGACACAAGGTTTTGCTTGGTATGATTCATGATGTCAGTCATGTCTTGTGTACAAGACACAAAGTTTTGCTTGGTATGATTCATGATGTCAGTCGTGTCTTGTGTACAAGACACAAGGTATTGCTTGGTATGATTTATGATGTCAGTTGTGTCTTGTGTACAAGACACAAGGTATTGCTTGGTATGTTTCATGATATCAGTCATGTCTTGTGTACAAGACACAAGGTATTGCTTGGTATGTTTCATGATATCAGTCATGTCTTGTGTACAAGACACAAGGTATTGCTTGGTATAATTTATGATGTCAGTCATGTGTCTTGTGTAAATGACATCGGGCATTGCATGGTATAATTTATGATGTCAGTCGTGTCATGTGTACAAGACACAAGGTATTGCTTGGTATGATTTATGATGTCAGTCGTCTCTTGTGTACAAGACACAAGGTATTGCTTGGTATAATTTATGATGTCAGTCATGTCTTGTGTAAAAGACACAAGGTATTGCTTGGTATAATTTATGATGTCAGTCATGTCTTGTGTACAAGACACAAGGTTTTGCTTGGTATGATTCATGATGTCAGTCATGTCTTGTGTACAAGACACAAGGTTTTCCTTGGTATGATTCATGATGTCAGTTGTGTCTTGTGTACAAGACACAAAGTATTGCTTGGTATAATTTATGATGTCAGTTGTGTCTTTTGTACAAGACACAAGGTATTGCTTGGTATGTTTCATGATGTCAGTCATGTCTTGTGTACAAGACACAAGGTATTGCTTGGTATAATTTATGATGTCAGTCATGTCTTGTGTACAAGACACAAGGTTTTGCTTGGTAAGATTCATGATGTCAGTCATGTCTTGTGTACAAGACACAAGGTTTTGCTTGGTATGATTCATGATGTCAGTCGTGTCTTGTGTACAAGACACAAGGTATTGCTTGGTATAATTTATGATGTCAGTCGTGTCTTGTGTACAAGACACAAGGTATTGCTTGGTATGATTCATGATGTCATTCGTGTCTTGTGTACAAGACACAAGGTATTGCTTGGTATAATTTATGATGTCAGTCGTGTCTTGTGTACAAGACACAATGTTTTGCTTGGTATAATTTATGATGTCAGTCGTGTCTTGTGTATAAGACACAAGGTTTTGCTTGGTATAATTTATGATGTCAGTCATGTCTTGTGTACAAGACACAAGGTTTTGCTTGGTATAATTCATGATGTCAGTCATGTCTTGTGTACAAGACACAAGGTATTGCTTGGTATAATTTATGATGTCAGTCATGTGTCTTGTGTAATTGACATCGGACATTGCTTGGTGTAATTGGATGGGGGTCAGTGTAAATAAATGGGTTAAGGTAGCTAAAGTGAGCATCGTAGCCCATGGACCTCTTGTGTTCAGTAATTCTTATACATGTATATTATACAAAATAGACAGAAGAGAGTTGACTTAAGAGATACTAATTTGTATCACAAGCTGAAAGTTAAATGTGTTTATTGAGGTGTGATTATCGCATTGAACTGTGAAATACATCATTTAGCTAAGAGTATTATTGTATAATCTCGGCGAGGACAATAATTATTGATACCTATTCTCAAATGGTGATTTTTTTTTCTGTAAGATCATTATAGTTTATACCAAGCATGAAATGAAGCGTATTATGAGGTGTTACATTGTACCATTTCATTCAATTTTAAGAAAAAACTGGTTTTTCATTGGTTGACTAAACATCAAGTAGTATTACTCTATAAACCGAATCAAGCAGAAGCAATCGCCACGTTTGTCATCATTAAAGCCCTCTCACTCGTGTTTTCTCTCACTCGTGTTTTCATCCAAATTGAAATTCTAAACAAATTTTACTCAGCAATCTGATACATTTATCATGTGACCGCTCAAGCACACAGACATTTGGAACACCTAGTTATTACTCTTTTTTTTCTTTTACTGCGCCCGAAATACAATATTTTGACTTTAGCAAGTCACCTATGGAGAGAGATTATCCAGTCTAGTAGTATATGCATAAGTTTCTTTCTCTCCTTCAAAAGTTTCTTGTCAGCTCACAGCATGAAGCCATTACTTGAGATAATTCATTGTGAGTAAAAATTACAAATTTCTTTAAATATCTGGTGTACTGGAAAATCACTAAAATGAAATTTCATCTTTCGTTGGTAAGTGCCAACAGGCATGTAAATATAGGCAGCATATATATCCTCAGATATGGTAAACGACATCTGTTTAAAAGGAAAGTGACAAAGTAATATTGGGTCTCCAAAGGATGTATATTTTAAGTCACAATCACTTAACCCATTAACCCCTAAAGATACATTTGGACCTGCCAAAGTCATTGATTTATTGAAGGGTTCATTTTTTCTCAGGGGTTGATCAAGCTCATGTTGACAGAAGACAAACATTTTACAGATGCCTATTATTTATGGAAATGATATTCTTTTGCTATTCATTTAAAATTTGATACTATACAGCAGAGATCATTGTAACAATAAAGGTATCCAATTTTATTGACATTGTTCCTTTAGGTAAAAGATTTGCCAAAATAGAACAGTAATTGAAAATTTGAATTCTGATAACCTTATTTGAAAATTAGTTAGAAGCTCAGCAAAGTCAAGATTAAAATTTTATCAAGAGAAGTCCCTTTGGAGCGAACTAGAAATTAAAGATGCAACAGAATCAAGCACACACGCTTCATACTTAGACATTTTACTTACTATAGACACAGACGGTAAATTGGCAACTAAACTATATGACAAACGCAACCATTTCCACTTTCCCATCATAAATTTTCCACATTCATGTAGTAATATCCCACAATCACAGGCATATGGAGTTTATATTGCACAAATGATTTAATATGTCAGGGTGTGTTCAACATATGACCATTTCATATACAGTTGTAAACTACTCACTGACAAATTATTGACACACAGATATCGCAAACCACATTTGATGTCAACGTTCCACAAATTTCATGGTCAGTATAATAGTCTTGTTTGCGATTACTCTGTTTCACTAGGTGAAATATTGAATTGCCTTTTTGTTGACAGTTGTTGAGACGTCAGTACCAATTGTGACGAGGATTCGTTCCTCAATTATTTCATTTGGACGTGAGTGTGGACTCACGGCAGGTGTGACCGGTTGATGCTTACTCCTCTATGGCACCTGATACCACCTCTTGGTTTCCACATGTCCGTGTTTGTCCATTTTTACCAGATTTGTTTCTGTATCCTGGACATCCTAAAGATTTATACCTTGGTATATGAGATGTTTTATATTTTTCACACTCTTGAAGATGAACAATTTAAACAGAAATACAAGAAAACAGTAATGTAAGCTTGTCATAACAAATGTGACTTGAATCAGTCTGTTGTCTGTATGTGGATCTCAATCACGACCAAAAATTAAAATAAAAAAATATTCATATGATGTTGCCTGACTAACCCGCTTAGGAAGCCATGATTTAGAATGCTTTAAAGTCATTTTACCCACTTACCATTTTTCCTTAAACATTTTTTAATATATTGTAAAACTTTAAATTCTTTAACAAGTCATAAAGATAATTATTCCTACTGACTGATCTACTTCATAAAGATTTGGTCAGGGGATATCCAATGAAAAGATTCAACAGGCTGCCTAACATTTCATGTTTATGTTTATTCTACTGATATATATTGTTCATATAGTTTCTTTGTCCTACTCGAAGGCTATACTATACCTAGATGACATATCCAAAAAGTTGTAGTTTGAGAAATGAAGCTCCTGAAAAAAGAAGTAAAATTATAACAGATAACGTGTGTAGGGTACTATTAACTCATTTCTACCCCCTCTGAGATAAAAAAATATGGGGACTTATTGTTTTTGTCTCTGTTTGTCAATTTGTTTGTTTGCAACTGTTTGGTTTAAATCAAATAACTGTAGCTGTCCTTTCATAAGTTTGTACACTTTCCAACCTACAAACCTTAATAGACTGGTTTTAAACAAAAGAAAGAGCACCTCACTTAGATATTTAGGGGTGAACAGGTTAACCAAATCTGATAAGTTTCTGGAGGAGTTTGATAATATTGTTAGCAATAGTTGCCAGAGTTATGGGACTTTAAAATCTCTATAAATGACATACATTTACAGTGTAGCTTAGTGTTTCCCCTAAAGACACATTTGAACTTGTCTATGCCATTGATGTACAGAAGAGTCCATTATTTTTTAGGGGTTGTTAAGTTAAACACATCTTGTTTTCTGGCCATTATTACCGGTCAATGTTTTCAGTATACATGTGCTTGTCTTCCGATTTTAGTGAATGCTCTAAAAGTTGGTGGCAATATTCATGTATTTGATCAGTTCTTCTTTCTCTTGATAGAAGGTTATTACATGTAAAACATAAAAAAATTACTTCAGATTCTTGGAAATTTAAACAATACTCATGCTTTTTTTAACAATTTCAAACTTTTTTCAAAAACCACTGAAAATGATGTGCAAATTTATTTTTTATTTTTAACTTCCTTTGGTAAGTAAAGTGTATACCAGAGAATTCTGATGTTCACCTGCTAATGATACAGTAGTTTGACTTAATTATGTTTATATCTTTAGTATGTAAGTGTATTTACCCAATACTGACTTGATCATATATTTACATTGAAGCAAGTACTGGTATATTAATTGACAATGTCTGTCTGTTTGTCAGTCCATCTATCTGTCCCTGTCATTAGTTTTATTTAGCTGCAATGTGTATCTCTGTTGTGAGTTAACATACACAATATCTGTTTCTTTGCCTCATTGCCCAACTTACAATTGTGGCTCCATCAGTTATAGCAAGGGTAGGAATTGGATATGATTCCCCGTACAAGGGTCATGCTGAAGACTCTTTAGATAAGGTTTCTTACTCAGCATAAAAAGCAAGTCACATATTTTTGGGGGATGAGAATTAAACCCAGGTGGTGTGACAGCTTACAAAATACAGCATTGTTATTCTGTAACACGGGTCCAAATTTGTGGCACTTTTGAAATCTCAATTGAAGAATTCTTGACGGGACATAAAACCTCCCAACCTTCCCCCAGTAAAAGCTTCCCCACCATGATTTCTCACCACGCATAATCCTGTCTGTGATCAGTTGTACATTTCAAGTGACGTATATTACCAACCATATCTATTTACAACTTATCAATATATACTTGTATCAGTTGTAGTACCTTGTTTGAGTTACGATAAAACTCTTTTTAACAAATCATCCAAACAATGGCCACTAAGATATTTGCTTTATTTTACCAACAGAAAATAAATAATTATTGTTGATAAATCAATTACCTTTCTATTCTAAAATTTGTTGCTATTCATAACTTGAAACTTAAATTACTCATAACTTGGCTGAGCCCTTGAACTGATTAATTTGTGACACTAATTGTGAACACAACCAAACATAGGTTTCCTGGTATTAGTCATTCCAATCGAACACAGCCATTTGTAGATTTCCTGAAATTTGGTTTTGGTTATTTTGAAATTATAACTTTTTGTGTAAACAGTTGGTAAAATCAAGACAAAATCTCCTTAAAGAAGCAACACTGTGATTTAATTTTAAATTTGCTATTTAATTAAGAATGTTTATAAGGAATTGATCATACAAACACAAAAATTTGAAGATAACTCATTGATTTTTTTAAGAAAATTTGAAATTATACTTTCATTATACATTATGTATGTACATGTATGTCGGTTTCTCTACATGAAGAGAGAGAGAGAGAGAGAGAGAGAGAGAGAGAGAGAGAGAGAGAGAGAGAGAGAGAGAGAGAGAGAGAGAGAGTTAATTCAATAAAGCAGACAACATCAGAATTTGGTTTGTGATTTTAACATACCTGAGATACTTTACAAGAGCATGGTAGATATATTTGTAATTTGACACTATGATGTGCATTTGTGCATGAACTGAGTAATCTGGGCAGTTGTTTGGGTTAATAGAAGTGCTTTAATGATCAGCCATTTTGTTTGTTATTGTATAATTGATTTTAACATGGTACTGCTCAAGTTTAAATGTATATCCTCAGTAGTTTTATGGCAATTTAAACATCTCATGAAGTAAATTTGTTTGTAGCAATTGTCACTTAAATATATATTAAAACATGGATACTCCTTACATCTTTAAGCTATAAATTAACTTTATATTTATTGTGAGTCACCTATAGATTATATGCTATTAATGTCCTCTTATTAAAAATGAAGTTGTGAGGAATATCTCAGACGGCTTGCTCTTGAATACAAGAAGAAAAGATTTATAATAAAAGAAATCAACCCAAATCTTTGGTTATAAAAAAGATAACCTAATCTAATTACTGAGATACAGGTAAATGAAACTACATTTTACTTACTGAGTTACAGGTATGCATAACTAATTACTGAGTTACAGGTACATGTAACTATTTACTGAGTTACAGGTAAATGTAACTAATTACTGAGTTACAGGGATGTGTGACTAATTACTGAGTTACACATATGTGTAACTAATTACTGAGTTATAGGTACATGTAATTACTGAGTTACAGATGTGTGACTAATTACTGAGTTACACATATGTGTAACTAATTACTAAGTTATAGGTACATGTAATTACTGAGTTACAGGGATGTGTGACTAATTACTGAGTTATAGGTACATGTAATTACTGAGTTACAGATGTGTGACTAATTACTGAGTTACACATGTGTAACTAATTACTGAGTTATAGGTACATGTAACTAATTACTAAGTAACGGGAATGTGTGACTAATTACAGAGTTACAGGTATGTGTACCTAATTACTTAGTTACAGGTACATCTGACTACTTACTGAGTTACAGATAAATGTAAATAATTACTAAGTCACAGGTTTGCATATACAATCACTATGTTACAGGTGCATGTAACTAATCACTGGGTTACAGGTAGATGTAACTGATTACTGAGTTACAGGTACATGTAAGTAATTACTGGGATACAGGTACATGTAACTAATTATTGAGTAACGGGTATGTGTAACTTATTACTGACTTACAGGTGTATGTAACTAATTACGGTGTCACATGTTTGTGTAACTAGCTACCAATTTACAGGAACATATAACAACTTACTAAAATTACAGGTATACATCTATTAAATGTATTTGAAATCTCTATTTCTCTGATTCTAAGACTTAACATGTTTATATATGAGTTCTAAAACATTCCCTATGTATATAATTTTTCATTTCTCTTTTACAAATAATTATGAAATCTAAATTTATTGTTATAAAATATATAAAATATATGAAATCTACAGTTATTTTTATCCAATACATATGATTTCTGTATTTTTTTAATCCATCAAATAAAATTCTCGAAAGTTAATTTTTGGGGGTTTCCAAAGGATCAATACACGTGGTATCTTTTTTCCATTTACACTATATACATACATATCGTTAAATGAAGTCTGCCTTTCTCTTAATCAAATACAGTGTATGTATTAAGTAAAGAATGTTCCTGCTCCCATAATTTTTGTTCAGCTTGGAAATAATCATTACAATATGAGCTGGTCTACGAACCGTTCCTTGTTTGTAGATAATTTAAATATTGTAATTTTAACCACTTTGTAAATTATGGATATTTAATTCAAGAGATCTTGGCACAGCAATTGTGTAAATCACGAACCTTTCAACCATGAACATATTATGTTTGATTTAACAGTTTATGAAATGTGAGACTCGTCCTATTAATTGAAGACTTATTATTGCGAGATAGGTACATGGTGTTCATATATATTTTTTAAATCAGCGTGGGCACCTGTTACATGTTTTTTATGTAATAACTGGTGGTTTTGTGTCAGTTTTACAGATGACGTACTCCAGTTATGATCTAGAACACTTTATATTATACAAGCTCAAAAACTAACAAGCCACTACTAGGTCAGTATTAATAAGGCCTAGGTCAACTACAGCATTGTGATCAATAGTACAGACTTGTTTACATGGTACAGGTTAATCTTACCCTAAGTGCCTTAGATAAATTGTACATAGCCATTGTCCACAACATGGAGTTAACAGTACACAGTTACACTACATGAGAGCTGTTTTATAGATCTTGCTTCTTACATGTTTCAACATTGTGAATATTTAAAAAAGATATGACACCAGCTTTAAAGTACATGTAATGAATGTTTGCTGTCATTCAGTGTAATTATCGTAGAAATGGATACCACAAATTATCATGCGGATAGCTCTGTTTATAGAAAGTTGAAGGTAGGTTTTTAAGTTTTATCTTTGTACACTAGGCAGTATCTTTTTTTTAACTAATTAATTTGAATCTGTTTAAATGCAGACAGGATCTGTAGGAAACAAGAACTTGGTGTCTATGGCACAATGGTAGATAAAAACAAAACAGATGATTATCTGCGTGATGCGGGTTGATTCTATGATATGTTTGTGGAGGAAATTGTACTTTTTATCGAACATTTGTCCATCTGCAACAATCATTTCTCCATGTTCCTGGTAAAATATTGTACAAGATTGATTTTTGTGAAATTGAGTTCTTAGTCACTTCAAGTACACATGTTTACCTACACATGCTGTGTACTTGTATATGTACACACATGTATACCTATACCTATTTTACACACATGTATAGTTACACACGTGCATACATACACTCACGTATAACTATGTACATGTATATTTTCATATATGTATACCTACACACATGTATACCTTCTTTACACATGTGCATAGCTACATGTTTATGTACACACATGTATACATACACACATGCAGATCTAAACACATGTATTCATACACCCATGTAGATCTAACCATATGTATACATACACACATGTTTACCTATACACATGTAAATATAAACATTTTCTGTCTATACTTGTATTATCACATGAACCTATGACATTAGTGGTTTTTTTAGCTCACATATAAAATACCTACAAAGAAGGGTGCAAAGATTACATTTTACATAAACACAAGATACTTCTTACCATCATCTATAAAAAAAAATATGCTTCATGTGTCAGACTTACTCATTTAAAAAACTGGTCTCAAAATATCTTTTTGTAGTTTTTCCTACTTATATTTTTTGGTAAAATAATATACATGTATTTTGAATTTTGTCCGATTTACAACATGAAGTTGAAAGTGATAAAAAATAAATTGCATGAAAACCCAGTTATAGAAGCAAGAAACAAGTAAAACCGAATGTTCTCATGACGATTGTGATATGATCCACAAAAATCAGAAGAGACAGTACTCCCTTTGCCCTTTACCAATCTTTTCCAAGTTCATAATATTTTATATATATGTAGCTATGCACATGTGTAAAGAAAGTATACATGTGTGTAATCTATGGTATACTGCTGGGCAGTGGATGTTATTGAATAATTATATACAATACATGTAGTTGCTGATACAGTTATTGGTAACCTTATATTAAAGATACTACTGTACATTTACTATGACTCTACACACAGTGTAGGCCAATGATAACATTGTATTGTCAGTATTACATTTACTGTGACTTTACACCTATACCTATTTTACACACATGTATAGCATGTATTCATACACCCATGTAGATCTAACCATATGTATACATACACACATGTTTACCTATACACATGTAAATATAAACATTTTCTGTCTATACTTGTATTATCACATGAACCTATGACATTAATGGTTTTGTTAGCTCACATATAAAATACCTACAAAGAAGGGTGCAAAGATTACATTTTACATAAACACAAGATACTTCTTACCATCATCTATAAAAAAAAATATGCTTCATGTGTCAGACTTACTCATTTAAAAAACTGGTCTCAAAATATCTTTTTGTAGTTTTTCCTACTTATATTTTTTTGTAACCTTGTATTGTCAGTATTACATTTACTGTGACTTTACACACACTGTAGGCCAATGATAACCTTGTATTGTCAGTATTACATTTACTGTGACTTTACACACACTGTAGGCCAATGATAACATTGTATTGCCAGTATTACATTTACTGTGACTTTACACACAGTGTAGGCCAATGATAACCTTGTATTGCCAGTATTACATTTACTGTGACTTTACACACAGTGTAGGCCAATGATAACCATGTATTGTCAGTATTACATTTACTGTGACTTTACACACAGTGTAGGCCAATGATAACCTTGTATTGCCAGTATTACATTTACTGTGACTTTATACACAGTGTAGGCCAATGATAACCTTGTATTGTCAGTATTACATTTACTGTGACTTTACACACAGTGTATTGTCAGTATTACATTTACTGTGACTTTACACACAGTGTAGGCCAATGATAACCTTGTATTGCCAGTATTACATTTACTGTGACTTTACACACAGACTTTACACACAGTGTACACACAGTGTAGGCCAATGATAACCTTGTATTGTCAGTATTACATTTACTATGACTTTACTGTGACTTTACACTGTGACACACACAGTGTAGGCCAATGATAACCATGTATTGTCAGTATGTATTGCCAGTATTACATTTACTGTGACTTTATACACAGTGTAGGCCAATGATAACCTTGTATTGCCAGTATTACATTTACTGTGACTTTACACACAGGGTAGGCCAATGATAACCTTGTATTAACAATACTACATTTACTGTGACTTTACACACAGTGTAGGCCAATGATAACCTTGTATTGTCAGTATTACATTTACTGTGACTTTACACACAGTGTAGGCCAATGATAACCTTGTATTGTCAGTATTACATTTACTGTGACTTTACACACAGTGTAGGCCAATGATAACCTTGTATTGTCAGTATTACATTTACTGTGACTTTACACACAGTGTAGGCCAATGATAACCTTGTATTAACAATATTACATTTATTGTGACTTTATACACAGTGTACCATGTAAGCCGTATAATGGTACCATGTTGAATGTGACATAAAACTCTAACAAAACAAAAAAATCACATCACCTATATACATTTTACATGTTTCTTTTTTCCAAATGTTGTAAAGTAATATTCTTGACCAATCATTTGTATGTTGTTATAAATTTAAAGAACAGTGTACACATCACAATATAAGAATCATATACAAAAGTCATGAACTGTTTGTCTACTTTTTACTTCTTAAGTTGCAAGTAATCCATTATTGACATGTGCATCTGTATAGTCATACTATGCCCTAGGCTTATAACTCAAAAGCTTACAAGCAGCACATAGAACAAACAGGAAGATCTCTTTAAATGCCACCTAGTGGCTGTTGTCTCTGCCTGTCCGAGACTGTCTAAAAATCAATATAAAAGTTAAAGATGATTTGCTATTTGTATTATAACCCAATGGATATCAGGAATTAACTTCTGTTTTACTAAACTGTAGGCCTCCTTGGTTCAGGGGTTGAACATTATGCTTTCAGACATTGTATCCCTTTTTCAGATAAGGCTGACCATATGGGCATGTTTGAAATTTTGCTTTTGATGGGTCAGTGTCCTTTTCTAAGGAACATTGTACATGTGATTGGGTTCAACTCCAACATTAAAATCTTGCTACTTCCATATACATTGTAACTATATACATATATCTATTATGTCACAAAACTTCATCACAAATACCTACTGTCTCACCAAAATAACGTGAAAACACAGAAATGTACATAATCTCTGCAATTTCTGAAACATTATGCTATTATGCTTCAGAATTTAGTCAGGATTTTATAATGCTGAAAATACTAGGTCATTTTTTTTTTCACCGAAGTAAAGATTTATTTAATCCTCTTAAAGAGTAAACTAGAGTAGGTTGTACTTATGAAGATGAAGAAAATGTAAGATGGGGTAAGCATGCTGTGTTTGCATTCTGTAGTATTTTTTTTTGCAGCTTCAGATTCACTGAGGCATTTAATTTGTAACAATTGACGAAATCATGTGTTCTTGTCATTGACGTGTGTTCATTTAAATAATGGCCTTATCTCTGCACATCAAAAAAGTCTAGCTTTGAACAGAAATTATGTGGAAATTGAAAATCATGCAATTATTCCTCAGTCCAGTGATACAAATGATTTGTGTGAAATCGACATCAACAACAGAATCATACGATTTCTAACAAATGTCAGAGCTCCCACATAGCTCTGTAAGAAACATCTGTTCACAATATTACTGCAATATCTACCCTGTCAGTGCTATATTTAATTGAGTTATAATTGAATATTGGCTTCCATTTTTAGGCTTTTGTGATGAACTATAAAAAGTATAGTGAATTATCTTTTCCTGAGTGACTTTGGATGATTAATGCAATTTCTTGGAAGAGAATTTTTTTGTATTGTGTTTTTTCATGTATGTGCATTATGCATGTGTGAAGGCAGACCTGATATTCTGCACCAAATATTTCAGAGTATGTGTAATTTCTAGGTTGTACATCATTAACTTTCCTAAAAAACAAAACAAACCTCTTGAGATAAGTTAATTTACATTTCAGATGTTGAAGGCAGGAAAAGATAACACTACCCATTGTTATTACAAAAGGAAAATATAATAAGGAAATAAAAGTTTTCTCTTGCAAAATAATTTCATCAAAACATGCAGCGATTAATTTTCTGCTTTGTCATCAGTTTTTAGTTTTTCCATCTTCCTGCAATATACAAGGAATTGTAGAGAAGGTTGATGTCATTGTTTCTATTACTGTAACATCATTTTTCATCAAGTAAATTGCAAACTCTTTTCATTTTAACACTAAAATTTGCTTGCTAGTATATTGAAGTCATTTTACTATACCAAATATTTATGTTGTGTACTAAGTATTCATGTTCAACTGAATTGAACTGAAAATTCAAATCAGTTAGAGTATAGGTCCACCAGTGACACATTGTCACATGTTTACAAAGTCTGATTACTATGTCAATGAGTCTAATTTAAAGTAAAAACATTTGTATCAGGCTTCTTGTCAGTACAAAATGTTAAAGAAACAACAGTGAGTGAAATCAGAACAAGGTAAAATATTTTACCTGTACAGCCGTATTTATTTCTACCTGTACAGCCGTATTTATTTCTACCTGTACAGCCCTATTTATTTACCTACACCTATTTATTTCTACCTGTAGCCCATTTCTACCTGTACAGCCCGTACAGCCGTATTTATTTCTACCTGTATTTATTTACCTGTACAGCCCTATTTATTTCTACCTGTACAGCCCTATTTATTTACCTAGCCCCTGTACAGCCTGTACTATTTTACCTGTACAGCCGTATTTATTTCTACCTGTACAGCCCTATTTATTTCGTATTTATTTCTACCTGTACAGCCGTATTTATTTCCTAGCCCTATTTATTTCTTGTCTATTTACCTGTACAGCCGTATTTATTTCTACCTGTACAGCCGTATTTATTTCTACCTGTATTTATTTCTACCTGTACAGCCCTATTTATTTCTACCTGTACAGTGTATTTATTTCTACTGTACAGCCTATTTTACCTGTTTCTACCTGTACAGCCCTATTTATTTTTCTACCTGTAGCCGTATTTATTTCTACCTGTATATTATTTCTGTACCTGTACCTGTACAGCCCTATTTATGTACAGCCTACCTGTACAGCCCTATTTATTTCTACCTGTACAGCCCTACCTGTACAGCCGTATTTATTTCTACCTGTACAGCCCTATTTATTTCTACCTGTACAGCCCTATTTATTTCTACCTGTACAGCCCTATTTATTTCTACCTGTACAGCCCTATTTATTTCTACCTGTACAGCCGTATTTATTTCTACCTGTACTATTTACCTGTATTTATTTCTACCTATTTATTTTCTAGCCCTCTACCTGTACAGCCCTATTTATTTCTACCTGTACAGCCCTATTTATTTCTACCTGTACAGCCCTATTTATTTCTACCTGTACAGCCGTATTTATTTCTACCTGTACAGCCGTATTTATTTCTACCTGTACAGCCGTATTTATTTCTACCTGTACAGCCCTATTTATTTCTACCTGTACAGCCGTATTTATTTCTACCTGTACAGCCGTATTTATTTCTACCTGTACAGCCGTATTTATTTCTACCTGTACAGCCCTATTTATTCCTACCTGTACAGTCCTATTTATTTCTACCTGTGTATTTATTTCTAGTACAGCCTATTTATTTCGTATTTATTTCTACCTGTACAGCCGTATTTATTTCTACCTGTACAGCCCTATTTATTCCTATCTGTACAGCCCTAATTTTACTTGTACAACCCTATTTTTGGAAAGAAGATAGCATTGTTTTGGTTTTTCGACAGAACCAGGATGTGTCACATGACCTTGGTAGACCCATAAGTGTGTAAGCTACAGAGAATCAACAAGGGTCAATATAATGACCATTGTTTTGAAACTGTTGACCAAAGTTAGAAGTTTTTGTTGAGTTTTTTGTCAGAGTGGATGTTGCATATCAATGAACCCTCACAGTATTGACCTAAGTCAATATACAAGTCAAAACTTGTGGCACTGCACCTTTAGGTGATGAAATTGCAATGTAAGCAAAAAATTTGTGGCAGGATATAAAATAATAAACTAAATGAAAATAAAGGCTTTCTTCATTAAGCTTTAACAGGTCTTGCAGGAAATTTTTTTTATTTTGTGAAAAAAAGAATGAACTTTGACTATGATAAGATGATGTAATGCTACAGTTTTAAGGTGTTCTTTCATGCTGTGTGGATTCTGTAAATAATTGAATTTGATCAGTCCAAATTTGTCTTTAGGGGTGAATGAGTAAAATAACATAATACAGATAAGTAAAAAGTCTTTAATACAATCCTGCATGGATGTTATAGAGTTTATATGTAGAACCCACTTGTCATATGAATTGTATAAAGGACCTTGCTAAATATCATCTAAATATTACTAAATATCATCTAAATATCATCTAAGTATTGCTAAATATTGTCTAAATATCTATAATACTAGGGCTCTTTTCCACCCCTACACATCTTTATTGGAGTGCGATATTTTAAACATTGCTGAATATGGTATTTGTTCTGAAAATTGAAGCATTTTCTGATAAAAATTGAATAAATAGAATTATATGAAAATTTACATAAGAGGATAGTGAATGAAAACTGACATATAGCATTACTGTGTTTGTGAAATTTACATTCTCAGCTGAGAGTTACAGAGGTGATATATTTCACGTTTGTGTTCCATATCAAATAACTGTACTTTTAGTCTTGTGCAAACACAACTGTAAAAAAAAGAGAGGCACCATGTTTGCATATGCTATTTCACTCAATATCTTGTTTACTTTACAAAGCGAGCATAGTCCCTTCACTTTATCAAATGACTTCCTTTAAAGAAGAGATAAACAAGGTTTTGAAATGAAGTCATTCAATGTGGAAATTCACTGTAATATTCATGTAACAGGTACTTGTTGCATTGGACATTGAAATTGATCTGGATTTACATAAAGCTGCAGGAGTTCTCTGTCAAATTAAAGGTAACTATATTTGACCCACGTTAAGCATTTCATTTTGAGAATTTATGTACCAATAAATTGCCTGTATGGTGTATGCTTTATCTTCAGTTATCACAGGAATACCATATTGCATAAAAATACTGTGACATCACTTTCATGTGAAATGTTGGGGAGAAGTAAATGGAGTTGTTACAGAAAATAAAAGCTTTTATGTTGATAAGGAATTGTTATTGTCTAGTTACTACATCTTATAAATGTCAGTATGTTCACTACAAGCAAACAATGTTGTGTAATTTTCTTCATGCACAAATATCTGTTTTGAGAAAAAATTGACTTGTGTATCAAGGTAAAACTAGACACATGCTGTTGTATCATTGTAGATAAACATGTTTATCAGAAGTAATGTGTTACAGTGTGAGTTGTGAATCTGATAAATAAACACTTGTCTATCATGTACTGGTGTTGTACCAGTCTTGTACTGTATATATATATATATAACAAAGTATGTGTGTATTACAAACATGGTGTGTACACATATATTCACAAGCAAACCCGGTATACACCAGACACATACACATTCACTCAAGACACACGTATCACTCACATATGCATTTACAGTGTGACATACCAGACATTTTTCACACTAAGTGATATACACACCAGTCACATACATACACAACACATTCACACTAGGTGATATACACACCAGTCACATACACACACAACACATTCACACTAGGTGATATACACACCAGTCACATACATACACAACACATTCACACTAGGTGATATACACACCAGTCACATACATACACAACACATTCACACTAGGTGATATACACACCAGTCACATACATACACAACGCATTCACACTAGGTGCAAATACATACCAGTCACATACATACAACAAATTCAAACTAAGACATATATATATACCAGTCGAGCCGGCCTGGCTCAGTCGGTAGTGGGCTCGACTCTGGATCGTGAGGTCATGAGTTCAAGTCCCGCCAGCGACAGGTTGGTTTCCTGTCTTTTGGATGAGACAGTAAAAACTGGAGGTCCCATGTTACAGAAGGTGTCAGCATGTTAAAGAACCCTCACTGCTCAATGGCCGTAAGTGCCGAGCATAGGCCAAAATTTGAAGCCCTTCACTTGCATTTGGTGACGTCTCCATATGAGTGAAATATTCTTGAGTGGGACGTTAAACAACAATAAACAAACATATATACCAGTCACATACACACACAACACATTCACACTAGGTGATATACACACCAGTCACATACATACACAACACATTAACACTAGGTGCATATACATACCAGTCACATACATACACAACACATAAACACTAGGTGATATACACATCAGTCACATACATACATAACACATTAACACTAGGTGATATACACACCAGTCACATACATACAACACATTAACACTAGGTGATATACACACCAGTCACATACATACACAACACATTCACACTAGGTGATATACACACCAGTCACATACATACACAACACAGTAACACTAGGTGCATATACATACCAGTCACATACACACACAGCACATTCACACTAGGTGCATATACACACCAGTCACATACATACACAACACATTCACACTAGGTGATATACACACCAGTCACATACACACAACACATTAACACTAGGTGATATACACACCAGTCACATACACACACAACACATTCACACTAGGTGATATACACACCAGTCACATACACACAACACATTCACACTAGGTGCATATACACACCAGTCACATACACACAACACATTAACACTAGGTGCATATACACACCAGTGACACACACACACAACACATTCACACTAGGTGCATATACATACCAGTCACACACAAATGTATGTACCAGTCACATACACATTCACACTAGACATATAAACATCAGTCACATTTACACTAGACAGCTTCTCACACACACACACACACACACAATCACACACACACACAGGACACCGTCCTGTACATCAGACACATTTTTGTACCCGACAGTTTGTGAAATAGCGCACAAATTGTAGTTTATCAAGTCAGTATCTTATTTTTACTGTAACTCATATTCTTAGCTCACCTGGCCCGAATCCAAAGGTACGACATCCGTTGGCATCCGCCTGTTAAATTTTGCATTCAAACATCTTTTTTCTCAAGAACCTGTAGGCCAATTTTAATCAATTTTAACCAAACTTGGCATATAGCATCCCCATGTAAAGATGCATGAAGCTTGTGAATGAAAAAGGGATAGGACCAATAGGGGTCCTAAAAGGGGCCAAAAAGGACCAAAACTTGGTACATCTTTAAAAATCTTCTTCTTATGAACCAATGATCAGATGAGTTTCAAATTTTGTATGCAGGATTGTAAAGTCAATATCTACATAGTTTGAAACGAAAATGAAATCTGTCCATAAACAAGCCATTGGGGGCGCTTCAGTAACACAGGGTATATTTGTATTACAAATTGTTTAATAACTCAAAACTGATCGACTTTTTTGTATACAAAGATATATCAGAAAGTTGTTAGAAATTACCTGAGGATCATTTTGTCATGGGGTCAAAGGTCATAGGCACTTAAGTAAATGGAAAATATAAGTTTTTTTTTTTAACTTTTCACATTTTTTACTACTTCTCCAGAACCATTGGACCAGTTTGAACCAAACTTGACAGGAAGTATAACTATGTAAAGCTGCATGAAGTTTGCAGATGGAAAGGGGCTGGGACCAAACATGGCTGCCATGGTTAAATATAGAAGAATGAGTCAGCAGATATTTTTGATTTAATACATGATTCTCCAAAATTATAAAAACTAGAGAAAAAACCGTTACCTTTAAAATGAGCGGCTTGCAAAAATCTACCATTATTTCATTTTGGTGAAGATTGTCGGGTCAACCCTTATGTGAGTTATTTCCCATTTTTTGTGAATTTTTAATGAAAAAAGCAAAAATGTTCAGCATGCAAAGATTTACAAAAATGTCAACAGGGCCGAAATCGTCAGGTTGCCACTTATGGGAGTTTTTCCCTTTTAAGTGGCTTTTTCATGTATTTTGACAGTTTTGTCCTATTATCTTGAAAAGTATAATATGTAGAGTAAAAGTGAAAGAAGCAAAAATGTTCAGCATGCTAAGATCCACAAAAATGTCAACAGGGCCGATATTGTCAGGTAGCCCCTTATGGGAGTTTTTTCTCTTTTAAGTGGATTTCTTATGTTTTTTGATGTTTTTTAACATTATCTTGAAAAGTATATTAGGTAATAAAATACATTCCACTTAGGTGATTTTAAGGTCCAACTGTTTTTCATGTTTATTAGCCATTTTATCTTTTACACATTTTTTATGTTTTCTGCAATTTTGCCAAGTGAGCGACTTAAGGCCCCTTGGGCCTCTTGTGTTAATTATTTGATGAAAATAACTAATTGTAAATCTACATCAGCTTGAAACAAGATGGATAATTCCAAAAAGGTTGTTTTGCATGGGCTTTCAATGTTACCTTTAAGGAACTCATTAAACATCTTAGTAGATGTAGCTCTTTTTATTGCAATGTATGATAATTTTTTAGTGAAAGAAAAGATATTTTAATTCAGGGATAGCAAAATAATTATCAGATGGCAAGTTGTTAATGTTCATTTTTAACATTGGATGATCTTGACAAATAACTTTGTATTGGAATTCTTGCACATCCATAAGATAAGTTTATATATGAAAGATAAAACTACATGTAACAGTGTGATGTAGTCTGTAGGGATAGAAGTATCCGACAATTTGTTATTGAATCCTAAACTGTAATTTTGCATGTGAATAAAAAGTTGCACAAAATGAATCTTTTTGATAAGTTTTAAGCATCTTGGCATGTAAAAGCAGCATGAAGTGTCGGGGAATGCCGACATAAGCTGTGATTAAACCAGACTGTTTGTCAGAGCATTTCAATACTAAATCAGCAAGTCATATACCTTTTAAACTACCTTCAAAAAATCAAATCTCTTTCCAGATTTATGGCTACTTCAATTTTTATACAGTTAAGAATATGTAAACGGAGATATTACAGATTACAGTGTTCATATAGAATGGTAACTGTTACCTGTAGATAGATAAGAATTCATGTAATGACCACATGTGGTTGTCCAGGTAGTTTTAGTATTTACCTGGCAAGTGGGAGGACGAGTGGTGGTGATTTGAGAATTTGTATATCAGAGCGTCTTTAAAACAAGTATTGAATATTCCTCTTCTTGTGGTGGTCTAATACTAGACAGTTTGACTTGCAAGCGAAGTTGCCGAGTTGGATTCCAGTAGTGGATCATACCAAAGACTTTATAAATGGTAGTGACTGGTGCTCAGCATATGAGGTAAAGGTCAAAGGTCTTTAGGGTTAAACTTTATCCTGTGGTCCCATGTCACCACAGCTTTGGCTTGTATAGAACCCTCACTTGGCATCAGTCCATAGCGCAGGTCTTAAAATGTATTTCCCCTAAAGTTGATGACATCTCAATACAAGTAAAAATACTTACTGGGATGTAAAACAACAAACAATTAAAAGAAAAAGTGAATACAACAGAGATAGTAATATCAGAAGCTGTAAAAGAGCCCTCACTGTGGTGAAAGTCCAATGCATAAGTCATTATTTGTGGTACCTCACTTACAACTGATGTTGTCTCTGTCCCTGTATACATAAAACAACGAGAAAACAACAAAAAAAGATAGGAAACAAAGAATACCATTACGACAGGTAAACATTTATGTAAGGATCATTATATCAACAAACATTAGACTCCATATGTATGTACATCAATCAGGGCTTTTGTGAGGCTACACTGACCTACGGTTTTTATTGAATATTACTTTCCAACTCTCTTTTTACGCTTGTAAATACCAGAGCTTGTTTAGATATGTGATTTAATTACAGATAAAGTTTAAAGTAGCTGTAATTCTATATATGTGACGTAAATCAGTAAGCGACACATGGTAGATGTACTTTTTACTTAGGTGTGAGATCAAACAAAGACACTGCTATAATATATATCGGTACAAAATGGTGGACATTGTGTTGTCTAATTCAATATCTACTCTGTTTTGTTACTCAAACTTCCCAACTAATGGACCTTTGACATGTGCTTATAGATATACATATATATTATTTCCTGGTTTTTTATGATTTACTGATTATTATTTCTGTTGTATCAGTTGAAATGTATCAATTGAAAACAGATCGATTTTCCAGATACCAAATTCCTGTGAAAACAGGCAAGATACTGATAAGGCATTTATAGGTTGAGTGAACTTTTATATTTATGTAACAAACTTCAACTCTTTATAAATAGGCAGACAAAACTAATGGTAATTTAATCGATGATTGCTGGATGTTTTCACCATGTACCAAAAGTGCTGCTTCTAACATCACAGGGGAACCATGGGTTAGTGGTTAGAGCATTGGGTTATACAGTAATGTCTGTTGCCCTTTAAGTCAACATTTGAGCCTCACTAGATCTTAAGCGTATTATATATGGGAGTTTGTGGTTAACCTGTGGAAGGCAGATATATACTTGGGTTTTCTCCTACGTCTTTGAGAACTGTCATTATTTAACTGGTTACAGTATGTTTTCTGTTACTTTTTTAACAAACTGGTTATGGAGGTTAACTTATGTATTATTGTATTTCTGTAAATTTTCACTGTTGTTTAATTTTTGCCACTTTTGCCCCGAGATGAGGGGCAGATCTGAAATGAAGGCAAAACAATTGAAGCTTGGGCATTCATAACATTCAAGAGACTGTGGTGAGTTAGGGTGTGAGGAATTTCAGATGGGGTGAATATGTTTTCTTTTGTAAAAGGACAAAAATAATCAGGGGCGATGAGGTATAAAGTTTAAAGGCACTTTAGCTGTATTACCAAAAATATTTTTACTTTTACTACATGTATACAGAAATAAAAATTCTTATATTTCTCAATATTTTTTTTAAAAATAAGTTCAGGTCCAGTGTGGTATTCGTATACAAATAGTAAGGTTAAGTTTATCAGTTGCAATTGAAAAGGTGCCAAACCCGGGTTTCTCAAGCAATTTTCACAAAATGTATAGGAATTTAAGAGTTTTTATGTTTGTGTATATCTCTTTTTTGTTATTGATTATCAATCTAAGTGGTAAAAAAGAAATAAAAAAATGTAGAAAAAAAACCACAGCTACTGCCCCTTTAACAAAGTTACCTCGTCTGAAAGAGGAAAACAGGGAGACAATTGTTACTCATATGGCATGTTTTATAATGTAATAACACATTTACTTTTTTCATCGGTTTTCCATTTGAAATGTAAGCCTTTTGAGACTTTATTTTCATTGATGTTAAGCTTTTTGCATTAAATGTCTAAAATGTCCTACTGAGAACTGTGAATCATATGTCTGATATGAAGGATTAAAAAATAATAACTCAGATAGGTCATCAGAAAAAGCAATATTTCAGACAGATAGTCAGAAAAAAATAATAACTCAGGTAATCAGCAAAAATAATTACTGAGACAGTTAATCAGAAAATATAATAACTTGGAAAGGTAATCAGAAAAAATAACAACTCGGAAAGGTAGTCAGAAAATTGACTAATACTCTACATATTGTTATAAAACACTCAGAAAGTGACTCAGATGTTATAGATATTGGTTATAAAGAACTCAGAAAGTGACTCATATGTTATAGATATTGGCTATAAAACACTCAGAAAGTGACTCAGATGTTATAGATATTGGTTATAAAGAACTCAGAAAGTGACACATATGTTATAGATATTGGTTATAAAACACTCAGAAAGTGACTCAGATGTTATAGATATTGGTTATAAAGAACTCTGAAAGTGACTCATATGTTATAGATATTGGTTATAAAACACTCAGAAAGTGACTCAGATGTTATAGATATTGGTTATAAAGAACTCTGAAAGTGACTCATATGTTATAGATATTGGTTATAAAGAACTCAGAAAGTGACTCATATGTTATAAATATTGGTTATAAAACACTCAAAAAGTGATTCATGTTATAGATATTGGTTATAAAACACTCAGAAAGTGACTCAGATGTTGTAGATATTGGTTATAAAACACTCGGAAAGTGACTCAGATGTTATAAAGTTTTGTTATAAAGAACTCAAAGTGACTTAGAATGTTATAGATATTGGTTATAAAGCATTGAGAAAGTGACTCAAATGTTATAGATATTGGTTATAAAGAACTCAGAAAGTGACTCAGATGTTGTAGATATTGGTTATAAAACACTCAGAAAGTGACTCAGATGTTATAGATATTGGTTATAAAACACTCAGAAAGTGACTCAGATGTTGTAGATATTGGCTATAAAACACTCAGAAAGTGACTCAGATGTTATAGATATTGGTTATAAAACACTCAGAAAGTGACTCAGATGTTATAGATATTGGCTATAAAACACTCAGAAAGTGACTCAGATGTTATAGATATTGGCTATAAAACACTCAGAAAGTGACTCAGATGTTGTAGATATTGGCTATAAAACACTCAGACAGTGACTCAGATGTTATAGATATTGGTTATAAAACACTCAGAAAGTGACTCAGATGTTGTAGATATTGGCTATAAAACACCCGGAGAGTGACTCAGATGTTATAAATATTTGTTATAAAGAACTCAAAGTGACTTAGAATGTTATAGATATTGGTTATAAAGCATTGGGAAAGTGACTCAAATGTTATAGATATTGGTTATAAAGAACTCAGAAAGTGACTCAGATGTTATAGATATTGGCTATAAAACACTCAGACAGTGACTCAGATGTTATAGATATTGGTTATAAAACACTCAGAAAGTGACTCAGATGTTATAGATATTGGTTATAAAGAACTCAGAAAGTGACTCAGATGTTATAGATATTGGTTATAAAACACTCAGACAGTGACTCAGATGTTATAGATATTGGTTATAAAACTCTCAGAAAGTTACTCATACTGTAAATATTGGTTATAAAGCACTCATAGTGACTCAGATGTTATAGATATCTGTTATAAAGCGCTCAGAAAGTCATGTCATTTTGTTTTTCTGGAAGAATGTTTTAAATACATCTATGTTTGTCATATAAATGTTTTTTTCTGATATTGACTAATAAAAGCTTTACGTTTTTGGCTTCTTTTATTTTTGGTTGCTTAGCAATTTCTTTTTACACCTCAATAACTGATTTCCTGATTAAAGTGTGAAATTCTGCTGATTAGCCTGTCCTTTATATTACAGCTTGCACTGTCAGAGTAATGTGATTTGTTAAAGAATGTTGTTTTTGTGTAATTAAACATGGTAAAAAATGATTTCATCAGCTTGGTGCCAGAAAAGGTAAACCTTTAGGCAGATATTGGTGAATATTTACATTTTCATGTATTCTCTTACCATTCATTGTCATAGTAGCCATTAGTTATAAAGCAGTCATTTTTTAAAATTTCTTGAATTATGTTTACCAGTCCCCCTGATCTGTATTGTCCTGTATTGCTGTATTTATTTGGAATTTTGACGATGTACATGTACATTCAAATAAATTCATGTCAATAAAATATAAAACAAGTAAAAACATATAACATTAACAATGGAGTGATGTGTGTACATGGTGAAAGTAGTTCTGTTCAACTATCTAAATGATGATGCCTCACAGTACTTTCCACCAGTGTGTGTATAGGTAGTGTCAGGTATAGTGTCAGGTGTATAGGTAGTGTCAGGTATAGTGTCAGTTGTATAGGTAGTGTCAGGTGTATAGGTAGTGTCAGGTATAGTGTCAGTTGTATAGGTAGTGTCAGGTATAGTGTCAGTTGTATAGGTAGTGTCAGGTATAGTGTCAGATGTATAGGTAGTGTCAGGTATAGTGTCAGGTGTATAGGTAGTGTCAGGTATAGTGTCAGTTGTATAGGTAGTGTCAGGTATAGTGTCAGGTGTATAGGTAGTGTCAGGTATAGTGTCAGTTGTATAGGTAGTGTCAGGTATAGTGTCAGGTGTATAGGTAGTGTCAGGTATAGTGTCAGTTGTATAGGTAGTGTCAGGTATAGTGTCAGTTGTATAGGTAGTGTCAGGTATAGTGTCAGATGTATAGGTAGTGTCGGGTATAGTGTCAGGTATAGTGTCAGGTGTATAGGTAGTGTCAGGTATAGTGTCAGTTGTATAGGTAGTGTCAGGTATAGTGTCAGGTGTATAGGGTAGTGTCAGGTATAGTAGGTGTATAGGTAGTGTCAGTATAGTGTCAGGTGTATAGGTAGTGTCAGGTATAGTGTCAGGTGTATAGGTAGTGTCAGGTATAGTGTCAGGTGTATAGGTAGTGTCAGGTGTATAGGTAGTGTCAGGTATAGTGTCAGGTGTATAGGTAGTGTCAGATATAGTGTCAGGTGTATAGGTAGTGTCAGGTATAGTGTCAGGTGTATAGATAGTGTCAGGTATAGTGTCAGGTGTATAGGTAGTGTCAGGTATAGTGTCAGGTGTATAGGTAGTGTCAGGTATAGTGTCAGGTGTATAGGTAGTGTCAGGTATAGTGTCAGGTGTATAGGTAGTGTCAGTATAGTCAGGTGTATAGGTAGTGTCAGGTATAGTGTCAGGTGTATAGGTAGTGTCAGGTATAGTGTCAGGTGTATAGGTAGTGTCAGGTATAGTGTCAGGTGTATAGGTAGTGTCAGGTATAGTGTCAGGTGTATAGGTAGTGTCAGGTATAGTGTCAGGTGTATAGGTAGTGTCAGGTATAGTGTCAGGTGTATAGGTAGTGTCAGGTGTATAGGTAGTGTCAGGTATAGTGTCAGGTGTATAGGTAGTGTCAGGTATAGTGTCAGGTATAGTGTCAGGTGTATAGGTAGTGTCAGATAGGTTGATATTGTGGTTGTTATTATGTTGATTAGATGGCAATGTTAATAGACATCGACAGTTCCTCATCAGGGCGGATATTGGTGAATATGTATACAGGTTCATAGTTTACACACTTATAACAATGTATTTAGCATAGAGAGTTACCTGTTCTTTTTTCATTGGCGACTAGCACCCTGTCCTTTATACACAAAAACTTGGTTTGGGCCCATTAGAGGGTCAGATGTAGCAGATTAGATCATTGGTTGTGACCTGTTAAAGCATCAGTTGTGGCCCATTAGAGGGTCATTTGTGGCCCTTTAGTGGGTCAGTGGTGGCCCTTTAGAGGATCAGTTGCAGTCAATTAGAGGATCAGTTGTGGCCCATGAGAGTGTTGGTTGTTGACCATTAGATGGTCAGTTGTGGTCCATTAGAGGGTTAAGAGTGGGTCATTATTGTTTTGCAATTTGGCTTAATTTGCCAGAGCTGATCTATTATCCAGTCAAAGATAAGCAAACAGATTTCAGTTGTTTTGTAATCTTTTACAGTTATGGAGTATTACTGGCTACACTGGATGTTTCAAAAACAAATTTGTTATTATTTATTTCTGATAAGGGTTCCTAACTGATCTAGAATGTTTGTGTTGCCAAGGACAAGTATTGTCACTTTCAAAATAAATCTTATTGTAAATTTCTCTCCTTTCAAAGTCAGTTTTTTATCCAAGTCTGTCACCTTTCAGTTTATTAAATTTGAAAGTTTTTCGGGAGAACATTTTGTCACTTACAAATAAGCTTATTATTATTCTACAATATTTAAATTTAGTTGTTCTTGTATAAAATTTCTTTTCTTTTACATTGAAGTTAAAAACAACAATTTAAATCTAAATATTCAAAAGATTGAAAGAAAATGTTTTGTTATATATGTACAGTATGGGGTCCAGTATGGGTTATTTTAATAATAAAGTGTTTTATGATACACCAAACAGTTTTTTCAGTTTTATGCTGGCAGTGAAAACATGTCAAGTTTTTCTTTCTACAGTATTTGTGAGATTTCATGGTCTACAGATATTGACTCACCGCCACATGTATTTTATACAAGTGTAACAACATAGAAATATCTGTATATTTATATCATGTGGGACTCTTAAAATTCTGTTTCCTTTGATTTTTATCTCACAACATCATACGTACACTCTATAATGATGTTCTAATTATGGTATGTTGACTTTTAATTGTCTACTTATATATTCTGGAATAGGACTTATTATAGCACTGTCAAGACTAAAGGTCATAAGTTCATGATAGTGAGTCCAGACACTGATTTCTTCCACAATATCAGCTTCTGTTATAGACTGATTTCCATGCCTTTTAAGACAGTAACTCTGGCAGGGCTGTTAGATATTAGCTTAGTTATGTGTTGTCCAAGATGGATACAATTCTAGTTCTAAGTGTACCTTATATAGCTGCCAAACAGCGATTTCAAAACATAGTACATGTGTTATGCTTGATAAGATCTAATGCATAACAATTGCCAAAGCCGAGATAATGAACTGGAACTAAAATGTAGGTTCTCTTTGAAACTGATTACAATGAAATAGACAACTAACAAATTACTTATATTTTTTGTCAGATCTGCTAATTTATTCTAAATGTTGCTTTCAATATATTTTCAGTATCTCTATGACGACGCTGTGAAGATGGATTTGAGGTAAGAGAAATTTCTATCATTTTATGTACAAATGGTTATTTTTCGGTTATGCTGATACTAAAGTATTCATTTAGGGGATTATACAGACAGAATACAAACAGATTCTAACTCAATTACTTTTTTCAAAAGCTCAAATAAAGGAATATAGTTTTCATGACAATGAAGAATCAGAAATTTTTGTGGGGTTAAAATTTCATCCTTTTTCAAAATAAAACAAATAATTGAATTTTATTGAAATAAAAAAAACATGTTTGTAAGGGAAACTAGGTATAATTTGTGTAAAATGTTGTCATGTTTATATAATTTCATTGATAAATTAAAACAATAAAATAAATGAAATTAACACCATAATGAAATTTTCTGATTCTACAATATTTTACCAAGACCAGATAAGTTCTGACAGAGAACAGATAATTCTGTATGAAATGTCTGGTAGAACAAGGGTGTACCATGGCATTATGGATAAATTTGTAATCTTCTATCCATGAAAAAAACAAATAACAGTCAAGTTTGAATTAACGGCCACTTCTTTGATATGATACATGATTGGTGGAATCTGGAGAAGTGTTTTATATAATGAACATCAGTGAATAGGTCTGTCAATATCCCCCTACAGGTGGTCTCTGATCAAATAGAAATATGACAAGGAGGATAGTGGTCGCTGATAAAAATAGGTCTGTCAATATCCCCGTACAAGTGGTCTCTGATCAAATAGAAATATGACAAGGAGGATAGTGGTCGCTGATAAAAATAGGTCTGTCAATATCCCCGTAATAGGTCTGTGGTCTCTGGTCTCTGATCAAATAGAAATATGACAAGGAGGATAGTGGTCGCTGATAAAAATAGGTCTGTCAATATCCCCGTACAAGTGGTCTCTGATCAAATAGAAATATGACAAGGAGGATAGTGGTCGCTTATAAAAATATATATTTCAAGGAGGACGGTGTTTCAATGTCTGGATTTTTATCTAATAAAAGGAAGGTTTCTTGTTTAAATCTGCATAAAGGTACTTATTGTTGGACTGTCTGATAGTCAGATCAACATTTTGACTTTCACATTAAGTTATTTTAATGATAACAACTTGGTGATTAAAAATGATATTGTTAACTTAACACAATGTTGTTTTTAACTAAACCATAATAGACCTTTAATATTTCACAAATCTTAGGTTCAGCCCTTTCAAAGTGTAACCATAACTTTTGACCTGCTGACCTATATAATGCCATTTGACCTACTTCTTAGTAAAACATTTCAGTGTCTGAGATAGGCCTACAATACTGCAAGCCACAAGCTATATGTATGTTGTCACTTTTAACTCGTCTGTTTTAATTGGGTACACTTTTTGTCTGTTGATGTGAACTTGTTCCCTCAGACTGAACAAATGCTCACTAATATTTGTCTGTTGATGTGAACTTGTTTCTTCAGACAAGTGCTCACTATTATTTGTCTGTTGATGTGAACTTGTTCCCTCAGACTGAACGAGTGCTCACTGTTATTTGTCTGTTGATGTGAACTTGCTCCCTCAGACTGAACGAGTGCTCACGAGCCGGCCTGGCTCGGTCGGTAGCACGCTCGACTCTGGATCGTGAGGTCGTGAGTTCGAGTCCCGCCAGCGACAGGTTTGTTTCCTGTCTTTCGGATGAGACAGTAAAAACTGGAGGTCCCGTGTCACAGTAGGTGTCGGCACGTTAAAGAACCCTCACTGCTCAATGGCCGTAAGTGCCGAGCATAGGCCAAAATTTGAAGCCCTTCACCGGCATTTGGTGACGTCTCCATATGAGTGAAATATTCTTGAGTGGGACGTTAAACAACAATAAACAAACAATAAACAATAAACGAGTGCTCATTATTATTTGTCTGTTGATGTGAACTTGTTTCTTCAGACAAGTGCTTACTATTATTTGTCTGTTGATGTGAACTTGTTCCCTCAGACTGAACAAGTGCTCACTATTATTTGTCTGTTGATGTGAACTTGTTTCTTCAGACAAGTGCTCAATTATTATATAGTTATTATTATAAAGTTTTTTAATTGCTGACCATTTACATATAATGGTTTTTTAGGTAAAGCCACATGTACTGATCCATCAATACTCTTAGAGTGTTTTATTGTCTATCAATGTCATGCCACAAACTGTTCACCTATATAGAGATGTTACCAGCTTTTGGACACCTATTTAGACCGGTACTATTTATAGCACCATTGAGAGGGTTCTAAAAGGTATCCTAAATGTCCTCCTAACAGGGGACCTTGGATTTAGTCCTGTCTTGGTGACATTGTACATCTATAACAAAGGAACAGTCTAAACTGAGTGACCTATCTATACCTGTTTTGATATCATCTTAAAATTCACACATGCATAAATCTGTGACAGATAGATGACATAGAGAGAATCTAGAGGTAGTTACATTACTTCAGGTGTAATGTTGATAAGGCTGCTAGAGTTATTTCCCTTTAATCACTGTATCGCCGTAACACATGCAGCATTTCCGACTGAAGTGATAAGTCTATTACCACTGGTTCTTATTTTGGAAATAATTCAAGTGGGTAGTGTGTCCTGTTTTGTAAATAAAATATAATACGTAATTGAATCAAATACTTTTGGTGATTTATTACATTTATGGACAATCATGTTATTGATTATTGTACATCTTAAGTATTAAAATGAATACAAAAACAATGAAGTAACTGTTTATGATTAAATCAACAACAATACGAGTTACTTATAAAACATGACTGATGTAACTTGATCTTAAAGAATTAAAATATAGTGTGCTGAGATATATGGGTAAGTATGTCAAATAATCAACCTTATCTTCCTCAAATGTGTTAATGGTATGCACTTTCTGTTGTTGTATAGACCATTCTATTATTTACTTAGGAGTCAAAGGATAAATACAATTTGAGGACGTAAATAGTTTTACACTGATTCAGACATGTATAACAGTTCTCTTTAGATTTTCTTGTTGATCTTTTTTGTGTTAGATGGTAATCATAGATGTAAAAGTTATATCTTTAACATTATCACAGAGAAGTGATTAAGATACAGAGAGCCATAACTCCAAAGCTAAGATTGACATGTAGAAGTTGATTGTAGATAAATACATATATCTGATCTGATATTTCTGTACTCCGATATATCTGGGTTGATACTCCATATATCTAGGTTGACTCCATATATCTGGGTTGATACTCCAATATATCTGGGTTGATACTCCAATATATCTAGGTTGATACTCCATATATCTGGGTTGATACTCCAATATATCTGGGTTGATACTCCATATATCTGAGTTGATACTCCAATATATCTGTGTTGATACTCCAATATATCTGTGTTGATACTCCATATATCTTGGTTGATACTCTGATATATCTGGGTTGATACTCTAATATATCTGGGTTGATACTCCATATATCTGGGTTGATACTCTGATATATCTGGGTTGATACTCCAATATATTTGGGTTGATATCCCAATATATCTGGGTTGACACTTTATATATCTAGGTTGAATACCAATATATCTGGGTTGATACTCCATATATCTGGGTTGATACTCCATATATCTGGGTTGAATACCAATATATCTGGGTTGATACTCCAATATATCTGGGTTGATACTCTTGGATGTATTTGATTTATGTGTATTATGTATAGATTGGATTGAAACTCTACCAACCAGTGTGTGTCCTGTATAGCTAGATTGAAACTCTACCAGCCCAGTGTAATCTATGACCAACCAGTGTGTCCTGTATAGCTAGATTGAAACTCTACCAGCCCAGTGTAATCTATGACCAACCAGTGTGTCCTGTATAGCTAGATTGAAACTCTACCAGCCCAGTGTAATCTATGACCAACCAGTGTATGTCCTGTATAGCTAGATTAAAACTTTACCAGCCCAGTGTAATCTATGACCAACCAGTGTGTGTCCTGTATAGCTAGATTAAAACTTTACCAGCCCAGTGTAATCTATGACCAACCAGTGTATGTCCTGTATAGCTAGATTGAAACTCTACCAGCCCAGTGTAATCTATGACCAACCAGTGTGTGTCCTGTATAGCTAGATTGAAACTCTACCAGCCCAGTGTAATCTATGACCAACCAGTGTGTGTCCTGTATAGCTAGATTGAAACTCTACCAGCCCAGTGTAATCTATGACCAACCAGTGTGTGTCCTGTATAGCTAGCCCAGTGTAATCTATGAAACTCTACCAGCCCAGTGTAATCTATGACCAACCAGTGTGTGTCCTGTATAGCTAGATTAAAACTCTACCAGCCCAGTGTAATCTATGACCAACCAGTGTGTCCTGTATAGCTAGATTGAAACTCTACGAGCCCAGGAAATATTTGACCAATTTGTACCCTGTATAGTTAGATTCAAACTCTCTCAGCCCAGGTGAAATCTTTGACCAATGCACACCCTTCTGGAGATACTAGTGCAATATTTAACCAGTTGTCCGACATGATGGTAATACAAGATGTCCATTATTAGAGCATGCAGATATCTGATTATCACAGAATGTATTTACCATAGTGGAGACTTTATCATTGAATAATTACACCATTAGTCAACAACAAGTGAATATGTATCATATTGTCTATCTAAACACTTAATCATTGCTCATGCATAAACATTGCTGTGTGTAAGATGCTCAACACCCACTCAATACATAGAACAGTGGTCTTCAACTCATTTCTCTTTAACACTTACAACAAATTAAATAAAACAACAAATAGTTTGATTATATAGTTTACTATTTTTTTTAAACTTTTGTTAAGTTAGTGTATTTGATATAGATGTAAGACAGAAAGCCATTGATGTTAAGAAAATTGTTAATTCCAGCACTTCAGACAGAAAAAGTAAAGGATTGACTTACATGTACTGACAAAGAAAAATTCCATCTCTGTAACCTTGAAAGTACATGTAGGCTCATCTGATAAATCTTAGATATTCACCCTCACTGTTGATGTGTACAAATGGGATCTTAAGCTCCTTTTTAAAATTAATGAGACAGATGCTGCCCCTGTTTTTGGATCGTGGTATGATTTATAAGGATTTTTTTGTTCACGTGAACAAACAAATCTATAACCAGCGAGATGCAACAACACATAAATTCTAATATAAGCAGCTGGAAGAACAACATTTTGCTGTAATTGTACATGTATTGGTACTTATGTTTTTAGTAAAATTTATTCTGAGTTGTGATATTTTAAAACAGATTAAAAAAAGCTTATCAATTGGTGCAGTAGACATTTCCACTCCAACTGAAAACAGCAGAAAACATCTGCCTGTCATAAATACAGAAGAAAACAAAACAAAACAAAAATTGCATAAAAGACAGACAGACAGTTTGTGTGACAAGTGTGTAGTTGTTTATAAGCTTCAGGGATGTTTTTGATTAAAGCGATTGATTTTGTAAAAATCAGAATTTCCTGCTTTTGCATTAACAAACCAGCTCTTGTTTGGGCTAAATGTAAATCATTTAAAGTCAGTAACTAACCACAATTGATTTGAGGACAAATAACTGCCATTAATTCATTTTATTTTTAGTTTGTGCATTCAGTGATTTGATTTAGGTACAGACTCTTCATAGAAGTTTATATGAGTAGCTAACATTGAAACAATTAGAACCTGCACTGTGTAAAACTTGTTTGTTGTGTGTGATTCCAGTATTTTATGACAGGAAAACTGTAGGTGCCATTGAAAAAAGAATTATCTAGTGGCAGCAAGATAAGATTTTGGCAGCCACAAGATATCTATCTATTTTATCTAGAGGATTCCAGATATTTATCATTTTTATCAATTTTTACCAATTAGTTTCCAAGCAATCACCAGATATTTAAGTCATTGAAAGAGGACCCCCATCTGCAAGGATGACAGTGTACACACTAGATACATATCTTGTGATTGCCAGATAATTATTTTGCAACTGCCAGAAAATTTATTTGGTGTTCACCAGACAAAAAGATGATACTTTTCATTATTTGATTTTTTTGTGTTTCAACACAACCCATGTGGTTTCTTTGTTGCAATTACGACTTTTGAATTTGTCCCTTAAACATTTACTTCTCTCAAACATATGGTATCACGCAAAACACAAAACAGAAGTATGTTAATTTAGCTAATTCATTTACATGTTTTTTTTCTAGAAAATTTTGTTAAAATTACATCACAAATGTTATTATAAAACAGCAATTATATGCTTTAGAATCAATTAAAAATTATTTCAATTGAAAGTCTCGTCCTCCCCCTCTCTGCCATTTATAATTAAATTATACAATCATTCTTGCTGGATTTATTTCCTCATCCAAGTTGATAATTATTTTTGCTTTACGGCAGAAAAGAGTACAATAGTATTGTTGATATCTTATTGATTTCATGGTTTGACATAGCTTTAATGATTTGAAATAGCTTTCATGGTTTGACATAGCTTTAATGATTTGAAATAGCTTTCATGGTTTGACATAGCTTTAATGATTTGAAATAGCTTTCATGGTTTGACATAGCTTTAATGATTTGAAATAGCTTCGATGGTTTGATATAGTTCCATGGTTTGACATAGCTTTCATGGTTTGACATAGCTTCGATGGTTTGATATAGCTTTCATGGTTTGACATAGCTTCATGGTTTGACATAGCTTTCATTGTTTGAGATAGCTTTCATGGTTTGACATAACTTTCATTGTTTGATATAGCTTTAATGATTTGACATAACTTTCATGGTTTGACATAGCTTTCATGGTTTGACATAGCTTCGATGGTTTGATATAGCTTTCATGGTTTGACATAGCTTCATGGTTTGACATAGCTTTCATTGTTTGAGATAGCTTTCATGGTTTGACATAACTTTCATTGTTTGATATAGCTTTAATGATTTGACATAACTTTCATGGTTTGACATAGCTTTCATGGTTTGACATAGCTTTCATTGTTTGAGATAGCTTTCATGGTTTGATATAACTTTCATTGTTTGATATAGCTTTAATGGTTTGACATAGCTTTCATGGTTTGACATAGCTTTCATGGTTTGACATAGCTTCGATGGTTTGATATAGCTTTCATGGTTTGACATAGCTTCATGGTTTGACATAGCTTTCATTGTTTGAGATAGCTTTCATGGTTTGACATAACTTTCATTGTTTGATATAGCTTTAATGATTTGACATAACTTTCATGGTTTGACATAGCTTTCATTGTTTGAGATAGCTTTCATGGTTTGACATAGCTTTCATGGTCTGACATAGCTTCATGGTTTGATATAGCTTTCATGGTTTGACATAGCTTCATGGTTTGACATAGCTTTCATTGTTTGACATAACTTTCATGGTTTGACATAGCTTTCATTGTTTGAGATAGCTTTCATGGTTTGACATAGCTTCATGGTTTGACATAGCTTTATGGTTTGACATAGCTTTCATTGTTTGACATAGCTTTCATTGTTTGATATTGGACCACGTCAAATGTCAATTTAGTAAGTAACAGACCATTACATCTGATACAAGTTCCAAAGAGAAAAAGGAAAATTTTACAATTTTTTTTTTTTGTATCCAAAATTCTGCATGAATTTACTTTTGGAATTATATATTCAGGATTTAAAAAAAAAACAAAAAAAAAAGGGAGAAAAGACTTTCATTTCCAAATTAACTGTTATCATTTGGAAGAAATTGTGGAGAGACAGGGCTGTAATAATCAAAGACTGGTTGTGACAGAAACATCACAAATTCAGGTGATGAAAAATTTGTATGCAAAACCTGTTTCATCTTATAAATAGTTTTGTATACTAAATGACAGCCAATCAACCGCTTTTTCCATCATAACAAGTCAACGCATAATTTCCCAAAGGAAATAAGAAGTTCAATTTCTATTAATGATATTTACAAACTCTGTAAGATTTTCATTTGGTTTTACCTATGAATCAGAACAATCGTCATGCTAGGAATATCTACATGTAAAAGTTTCAACAATATTCAGAAACTAAAAACGTGATCTAAAGAGAATACATAATAATTTCTATGACCCAATTTATTGCTAAAAAATGGGTTCATGCATGAAAGTTTTCATCAGGTAAATTCATTATATTTTGACATAGTCATTGATATGTAGTGCTACTGTATACATTTATATATGTACAATTATATGAGAAAACAATTAGGCTCTGTTTTACTACATGTAAAAATATTTATCTATCTTTAATCTTCAAGTGTTATAACATTACAACAAGCATGTGAATACATCCAGAATTTTTAAAATGTATTCAGCATCTCCCTACATGTATGTCCTGTTTAAGAGTTGTATCTTCTGGAATATCATTTAATGTGTATACCAGTATATACCAGTATATATATATATATATATATATATATATATATATATATATATATATATATATATATATATATATATGTATGTGTGTGTTATGTGTACAGGTGTGTAATGGTATGTGTCTTAATAGTTATATACAATAAAACCTGCTTTAGCGACCACCTGTGTATAAAGACCACCTGGTCATAAAGACTGTTTTTGTTGTCTCCAATAGTACCATTTGCGTACAAATCAACCTCTGTATAAAGACCACCCCCCTATAAAGACAAGTTTTGTTGTGTCCCTAATGTTCCCTTTCTTATATTATGTCTGAATATACATATAACTATGGTAACTTCAATGGCGTTAGCTGTGTTTATGGGGAAAAACACATTTTGATTTTTTCTCCTTTTACTACTTGTACTTAATGTACAATAACAAATAACAGCTATACACAGGCATACAAAATCTTATATTCCTATATATTTTGTGAAAATAAGGTCAAGTCCAATGTGGTATGCATATACAAATAGTAAGGTGGAGTTGATCACTTGCAAGTGACTAATTGCCAAACCTGGTTCTCAAACAAATTTCACAAATTTTAGGCCTATAGGAATTTAATAATTTTTATGCCTGGGTATATATCTTTTTTGTTATTGTATATCATTCTAAGTAGTAAAAAAGGAAAGACAATGCCCCCTTTAAAACCATAGTCATCATTTGAAGAAACATGTTTGTGGTGGATATACATGTAAACACTACAAACTGATTTTCTGTATAACATTTGCCATAGCTGCTCATAGCTTATTTTAATTCTCTTGATATTTGAGGAACATTTATCTTCTGTACAGAAATAAACAGCCATGTGTAAATTGTTGATAATCTACAGAAAACAATTACAAATATATTTACATACATCATCTGTAGAACATTAGGTCATGCACACATATACATCTGAAAGAAAAACAACCATCAAAGCAAACAATGTCTGCTTACTAGTTTAATTCCCAAGGTTATTACCTCCAAAATACTATTACAAGAGAAATAATATGTATGGTCAAAATGATAGAAATCATCTGTTGACCTGTTATGAGTTATTTCCCTTTGATTGAAAACTCTTTCTACATGTATTCCAGTATCTATTTGTTTTTATAGGTCTAAAAGACTTCAGTCATTGTGTTGAAAACATTTAAGGAGAACACGAAAAAAGAATCAATAGTTGGCTTACAGTAATATTACTTTAAATGGTGTGTGTGTGTGTGTAAGTATGCATATGACAGTGTGTTGTGTGTGTGGGTGATATGTGATGGTGTGTGTGGGGATGGGTCATGTGTATGTGTTTGGAGGGTGGTGTGGGTGGGTGGGATGTGGGTATATATATGTGTAGGTGCCCATGTATTTTGTATGTGTGTGTGTGTGTGTGTGTGTTTGTGTGTGTGTGTGTTTGTGTGTGTGTTTGTGTGTGTGTGTGTGTGTGTGTGTATGTGTGTTTGTGTGTGTGTGTGTTTGTGTGTGTGTGTTTGTGTATGTGTGTGTGTGTTTGTGTGTGTGTGTGTGTTTGTGTGTGTGTGTTTGTGTGTGTGTGTGTGTGTGTGTGTGTGTGTGTGTGTGTGTTTGTGTACATACACATGTAAATCCAAAGATGATCCACCTCACAGAAATTTTGACCAAAAGAAATGAAATTCTCTCTCTCTCTCTCTCTCACTCTGTCACTCTTTCTCTCTGTCTCTGTCTGTCTGTCTGTCTGTCTCTTTGTCTGTCTGTCTCTTTGTCTATCTATCTGTCTCTGTCTGTCTCTCTCTCCCTCTGTCTCTTTGTCTCTCTCTCTCTCTCTCATATATACATGCACAGCACATACAAACATTTATATACATGTATATCATGAAATCTCTGTAATAATGAATAAACTGTGACATCTTTTCAAGTTTATTAAGAATGTGAATGTTTAAAGTATGCTGTGACTTTTCTTTATCAAAGTTTGGGTACTGCTGTCAAAAAATAAAACATGTCAGCATGAATATTGTAAGAATGTGGCCATTAAGTTGTCATCCATGGAGAAGCGTACTCTGTCAACTTATCAGTAGTAGAAGCATATCACATTTACTTATTTAGATGGTGATATCAGTTTGTAAGCCACCTCTTTGTGTTATTTGAGTCTGTTATTAATTTGACATCTTATAAATAGAAGTTATTCTTTGAATTTCAAGTTAATTTTTCACACACTGAGCTGACTCAGGACAAAGGCCATTACAGGAGTCTTTCTGTACAGCAAAAAAAAACTTCAGATTGTTATCTGCGTGTAAGAAGATATTATCAGAATTGTTTCTCCCACAAAATATAATACACCAACCTTATTTTAACATTTGACCCAGCATGATGACCCCTTTTGTGACTTCTATTTTTTATGGCGGTGAAGAAAAGTTGTGTGAAGGGATTCATACAGTTAATAAAAAATTAAATATAAATTCTGAATTATGACATTTTTATTATGTTTACAACTTTGTAAATCTTTGAAGTAGGCCTTGTAACACCTGTATTTTACAAGAGACCACTGCCATAAACGACCACCTGTTTGGTATGTCCATATTCTGAAAGTTAAATGATCCCTTGAAGTTGCAATGTCAAAGAATCTTATAAAAATCTTCTGTCGTTTATTTTTTTATGATAAAATTGCCTTATTTACTAAGACAATATTGTGTGTTACGTTAATTTGAAATTGTTTCATTATATAAAGAGATGAAAATTAGCTACATGCACAGCATCTAAGTTACTGTGTGAGTTGCTAATATATACTATATACATCCATGCTGACAAATGTCAAATTATGGGCTCTTTAAATATTTACAGTAAAACACACTTATATTGAACTCTTTTACATTGAAAACCAAGGTCCTTTTATACCATTATTACCCAGTTAATTTGAGTTTTTCTTTCAAATACATGTAAATGAAAGAATATTTTGTTCCCCTTTGATGATATATGTAGGTTTTACTGTATATTGTTTTAAACTGATGTAGTAATATCCCTATCATTATGGTCAATTACATGTCTCAAAACATATCAAGACAAAAATAAAGTAAAAAGAGTTATCTCTCATTGATATAATTGTTTATTCCATGTTTCTAACAGACAGTAAATGAATTATAAATATGCGATACATGTATAAAAACATAATTTAATTTAAAAAGTTTTCTTATGTTAAAAATAAGTTTGCCCCTTCTGACCTCTTCAGTCCCTATAACCTATCCTATTTCAGTTCATCACTGTCTGTAAGTTAAATTGATATATTTTTATAAAGCATATACTATAGGATAATACCTATTTTTAAAATAAAATTGTAGATTTAATTAGATCGTGTGACAATATTTTATGTATCTTTGTAACAAATAAATCAGAGTGGACTCTGTTCGTTGATTCTTGAAGCAATAAAATATGTTGACACTTAAACCCCCCCCCAAAAAAAAAACCCAAAACAACAAAAGTTGAACCAAGTCTCCCCTTTTGTATGATAAAATGATTTCTACTGATAGAAATATATGTCAGATAGAAATATATAGAACTTTGCCTGCCACAATATCACTGAAATGTTGTTGAAAGCAGCATAAAACAATGACTAACTTCATTTGTAACTACAGTAAAACCTGCTTTAGTGACCACTTGTGTATAAAAACCACCTGATCACAAAGACCATCTTTTCTGTCCCAAATAATACCATTTGTGTACAAATCAACCTCTATATAAAGACCACCTCTCTATAAAGGTTGGGGTTCTTGTGTCCCTAAGGAGGTCATTATATACAGGTTTCACTGTCTATAGAACTTAAAAAATTAAGAATAAAAATGAATGAAATATTGGCATGAACCTTTCCTGTTTTGACTAGAGGAAAAAAAAATAATGCAGAGTTCTAAGGCGAATCTTTAGATATCTTTTGGAGGTATATGACCGTCTAATTCCATGACAAAGCAGTTTTTTTAGACTAATCATGCCATTATACCAAAAACAAGTTTACATCTGTTCAGGACATACAGTGGTTACTTATGGAACAAAAGATAATAGCTGTGTATCTGTAAGCTGTATACAATTTGTCTGTAGAAAAACAAGTACTAGTGCTACCACGAATAATCTTTATGGCTATCTGTGGGTGTTAGGTTAATACAATACAAGTGTGCATTGCCTATCAGCAACTACAGATGTATCACTTAAATAAACTAACATTTCCCTTGTAAAAATATAACTTGATTGTTATAGATAGATAATGAAATGTATGGAGGACACTAAATGTATTGTTTTGTCAACACATACAACTATGAAATTGTGTAATTGAAATTTGTGAACTGAACAAAAACAAATATAAAGTTCATGACAACCTGAAATCATGCTGATGAGTTCAGCAGGTAGAGCATAAAGTAAGTATCTTTGTAATAATAAGTACTCAAAGTAATACAGTGTAAACAAATTTATGGATTCTGTGAGTGTGGATTTGACCTTGTGATAAAGGTCACACAAGGTCAAATATAAGTAGCACATATAATAACTTGTCACCTGCATATGTATCTCAGTTTGTAGAGTAGTACCTGGTATGACAGAACTCCCTTTCTGCCATCAGATTGTGGTCTTGAGAAACGACTGATGGTTCCTAATAAAGATGGTTCATAGGATTATCTGTGTGATTTTGAGTTTACCTCTATAACGTTATGAGGAATTTGTGTAAATGCGCTGGTGTAGGCGTATGGTTATAAGTTTTTATAAGTTTAGGGGTCTTTCAAGACCGATTTCATTATATTTTACAGCGATTGTTTACTCAAACATAAAGTGTTTCTAGCACATTGCATATACCAGAGTTTGTATTTTACTATTCGCTTAGTTTTGATAGCTGTAATTAAATTGTATTTCTTCTGGCATTTGAATAGTATATACGTACCAGTAGGAGTTTTATGACAATTACAAAACAAACAACTAATTTTCCAGGGCGGTGGTCGCTGTTCTATATGGTCACTGCTTCCATGTTATAATAAGATTTGTCTCCTTTTTCCTGTATTTAATTTATATTTGCCACTTTAACTTTAAATTAACATGGATGATTACTTTTTATTTCAACACATGTTTATCTTGTTCCTTAGTTAGTATTACTTACATGTATATTTTTGTAAAGTTGGTGTTAGGCTTTAGTAGTTTTAACCTGAAATATGAATGTCATCTAATTACGTCTAAAGATTATTCAGGTGTTCTCATATGCACAGGTAAAGGATATTTTTACATCCTTTAGCAATTATGTGCATGGTTTATCTTACATTTAAATTTGTATTTGATATCAAATAAATATATTAAAATGTAAACAGCTTGCAAAACTCTCCTCTTAAACTATGCTAAGCATGCTTGACATACATTTAGTGTAGTTATCATTGGAGCTTGATGAGGAGGCCATTTTACAGATACATGTATATATATATATATATATATATATATATATGTGTGTGTGTGTGTGTGTATACATACAGTAAAACCTGCTATAGTGGCCACCTTTATACAAGGATTAATTGTCTATAAAGGCCAGTTTTTTTTCAAGTCCCTTGACTGCATACTTCAACTAAATTGAACTTGTGTATAAGGGTCACCTACACATAAAGATAAATATTTTCTGGTCCCTTGCATGGCCCCTATATACAGGTTTCACTGTGTTTATATATATATATATATATATATATATATATATATATATATATATATATATATATATATATATATATATAAAAGTTGTCTGATTTAAAATTTCCTTAAACTATCTCTGCACTACAGTAATATTTGTCTTTACACCTTAATGAGCAGTGGGGCAATATAGATTACCTTACACTGAACTTTCGTTTGGGTCAGAATCATAAAAAAAAGTTGCAAGCTGTCACTAATCCTCAGTCAGTTTGTAATGTAGCTACCTAAATGTCCACAATATTTAAGATTTGTATGTGTCAGGTAAGGATATTGTAATGTAGCTACCTAAATGTCCACCATATTTAAGATTTGTATGTGTCAGGTAAGGATAAGAGATAAGTTTGCTATAAACACCTGTTTGCCACATCACTTGTAGGCTAGAATGAAATGTCAAATTCTATACTTAGAAATAAGTAGCTTAAATTTGAGGTTAGTTTTTACATATTTATGAGGAATTTTAATTGTTAAGAAAGAAATACAATGAAACCTCTCTACGCAGACCACCTAACTGACTGACTCAAAGTGGTCTTTTCAAAAGTGGGGCCTGGACATATTCTGTATTTGTTAAACAAATCTAGGAGTCAGATTATTTACAATCATAAATGCCACATGGTCAGTTAAATGAGGTGGACTTTAGATGGGATAATAGTTAAAGTTCTTTCGCCAAGCGGCCAGCACAAGAAGTAAAAGGTCACTGGTCAGATCAGACTTAAAACTGAGGTGTTCTTTACTTACAAGGTCAATTACAAAGATGATAATATAAATCTTTTATTTCTCAAAGTTCAAAGTGGTGTTAAGAACCAAATATTTGTATTGTTTTTCTGATAAGATGTAGTAATTGTTTCTGCACCAAGAAACATATGTTAGTATCACAGGTCATTGAAATTGGTCTAGGGTCACTGAAATTCTTCAGTGGTCACTGATAGTACAAGGATCACTGATAGAGGGAATGTTTGTCAATATCCATATGTTACAACCATCAGAACTCTGGGCATTTAACATTTATGATGAAATGTTTTTGTTTTGTGGGAAAAACAAAATGATTGGTGAAACAAAAAGCTAACACAAGCATCACACTGATTGATTAAATTACTGTCTTTTGACCTGATGTACTCAAGTCATTTACATGAATTCAAGATTTACCTAGATGGATAATCATAGCGTTGTAATGATTATAAACATGTACATGTAGATGGAAAAGGAACAGGAGTAAAATACTAGCCAGTCAGATAAGATACAATATATATGTGTGTATATATATATATATATATATATATATATATATATATATATATACATATATATATATATATATATATATATATATATATATATATATATATATATAGTCGCACAGTAAACAGATAAGATATAATCTATATATCAGTCCCACAATAAACAGATAATATATAATCTATATATCAGTCCCACAGTAAACAGATAAGATATAATCTATATATCAGTCCCACAATAAACAGATAAGATGTAATCTGTATATCAGTCCCACAGTAAACATACACAATGTAAACTATATATCAGTCCCACAGTAAACAGATAAGATATATATCAGTCCCACAATAAACAGATAAGATATAATCTGTATATCAGTCCCACAGTAAACATACACAATGTAAACTATATATCAGTCCCACAGTAAACAAATAATATATAATCTATATATCAGTCCCACAGTAAACAGATAAGATATAATCAATGTCCCACAATAAACAGATAAGATATAATCAGTCAGTCCCACAGTAAACATACACAATGTATACTATATATCAGTCCCACAATGTATATACTGTATATCGGTCCCACAGTAAACAGATAAGATATAATCTATATATCAGTCCCACAATAAACATACACAATGTAAACTATATATCGGTCCCACAATAAACAGATAAGATATAATCTGTATATCAGTCCCACAGTAAACATACACAATGTAAACTATATATCAGTCCCACAGTAAACATACACAATGTAAACTATATATCAGTCCCACAATAAACAGATAAGATATAATCTATATATCAGTCCCACAATAAACAGATAAGATATAATCTATATATCAGTCCCACAGTAAACATACACAATGTAAACTATATATCAGTCCCACAGTAAACATACACAATGTAAACTATATATCAGTCCCACAGTAAACATACACAATGTAAACTATATATCAGTCCCACAATAAACAGATAAGATATAATCTATATATCAGTCCCACAATAAACAGATAAGATATAATCTATATATCAGTCCCACAGTAAACATACACAATGTATACTATATATCAGTCCCACAGTTAACATACACAATGTAAACTATATATCAGTCCCACAGTAAACAGATAAGATATAATCTATATATCAGTCCCACAATAAACAGATAAGATATAATCTATATATCAGTCGATAAGATCCAGTCCCACAGTAAACAGATAAGATTTAATCTGTATATCGGTCCCACAATAAACAGATAAGATTTAATCTACAGTGTATATATCAGTAAACTTCAAGGTTTATATTACATTCAGTTTTAAGAATTTAAATTAGACTGTATGATTTATTTTTAAATTCTAAAATTTTTGTAGAATTTTTCCATGTAGATATATAATTCAGAACAGTAAACTGCAGTAGTCAAGAGTTATCTCTCTTTTATCTTATCGTAAGGGAACATGATTAATGTCAAAGAAATGATCTGTTTTTGGGAAGTATAGGTTAAAGGTGAAATGCCAGAGTTTTAGACATCTGTTTTTAAAAATAATGATATGTGACATTGATGTTTTTGAAGACACATCTATCAGAGACAACACATTCTGTGAGAATTATGTAACTATATAAAGTTGTCTGGCTAAATGGACTGGTTAAGATCTTAACACAAACTTTTTACTTGTGGTCTCATACTCTGCCTGAATCCTAGATAAACAAAATGGAAACTTGTGATAAAACTTTTGAAATCTGAAAAAACTATTTTGTATGTACTTGTCATTTAGCCTCTCAAACACTTGCAACTATTTTGTTTAACAGACTTAAATAGAGTATTTTTTGTCATATACATATCTGCAAAATATAAATGTCTTTAATTTCAAATATTTCATTTCTCAATGATGTTTTTTTTTTCATGTTACATATATTTTTCTGTGAAAGATTTATGGTTGATAAATATGTAGTGCTAAGAAATAATATCAAGTATTTTGGTTGTATTTTTTTTTTAGGCATCCCTCAAAAATCAATAACATTTGTCTCAAAATCTTTACCTATTATACAAACATTGATGTACATTTGTATTTATTTTTGCTCTAAGTAATCCTGGGTAATTCTAATGCAATTAATTGCTTAGCAACTCGGAGGCATTGAACCCATAAAGCATTGAAAGATAATGTCAAACTATAGCATAGAACTTGTCATTATATACACCAAGATAAGATTTAAAATTTTCTTTATCCCACGTACAATTTTGTAATATTCAATAGTGTTTTGTTCATTTCGTCCTACCATGTTTGCCTCACAAGCAGGAAGAGCCAGTTTTTCTTCCGAGCGCAATGTCATTTCTCTGATTTTACAAAATGGCAGATCTTGTTTGCCGAGCTTGCAGTACAAGATATAAAGGCCACAGACCTTTCTGTGACACACAGGCATAACACATTAAAGAATGCTCACTGAATTGGCATATGTCCTTAGCACAGGTCAAATCTTTAGGTACTTCATTTAAAGTTGGTGATACGTGTATATCAGTGAACAATTATTTGCTAGTTAAACTAACATAATTTCCAAAGCAGTGTCTAATTCATACTGTGTATTCTGAGAATGTTTCTAAAAAGAATCAAAGAATTTCCATGATTAAAAACATTTATAATAGAATGGCTTCTAGAATTAGCATATGAATAGAACAATGTTACCGAGAAGTGTTTCGGGTCAGTAATGCTTGAAGACCATCAAATGTGCATTCTGTTACAAACATGACAATTAATGGTATGATGAGTGATAATTTGTTTAAATTATGGCTTTTTGATTACACAGATTTTTAGTCTTAATGATCATCTTTATATCAAAAGAACATATCACATATCAGGGATACTGATTTATACCACAAAAAGCACTATTGATATCTGGTGGAAAAAAAATGATCTGAACATTAAGTGCAGCTTTGGATACTTAGGAACATACAATAAAGTTATTATAGTAAAGACAGATTAGTTGTAACTCCACACACACACATACATGTGCACACACACACACAGGCACACACACACACACACACACACAGACTGGCACATACACACACAGACAGGCACACACACATGTGCACACACACATACACACACACACACACACACACACACACACACACACACACACACACACACACACACACACACATACACACTTACACAAGAATTTCTCATTGTCTTAGGGCGCTGAAATAAGGTCTAATTCCCAATGCAAAAATGTGAATTTTTCCCAATTTGAAGTAAAATTTCAAAGGTGTCAAAGGACAATGAATTTAAAGAGATTCTTGTATTTTCAAACAGTATTTTTAAATTTCATACACCCATTCCCAAAAGAATGTGAAAATGTACACGTACATTATGATGCTTCCAGTCATATTTGTACCAGATCCTGTTTGACCCTAGACTGTTTGGTTTTTAGGATGTTTGACCCAAGCTTTACCAGATCCTGTTTGTTCCTAGACTGTTTGGTTTTTAGGATGTTTGACCCAAGCTTTACCAGATCCTGTTTGACCCTGGACTGTTTGATTTTTAGGATGTTTGACCCAAACTTTACCAGATCCTGTTTGTCCCTGGACAGTTTGGTTTTTAGGGTGATTGACCCAAGCTTTAACAGATCCTGTTTGACCCTGGACTGTTTGGTTTTTAGGATGTTTGACCAAAGCTTTACCAGATCCTGTTTGTTCCTGGACTGTTTGCTTTTTAGACTGATTGACGCGAGCTTTATTAGATCCTGTTTGACCCTGGACTATTTGGTTTTTAGGGTGATTGACGCGAGCGTTACTAGATCCTGTTTGTCCCTGGACTGTTTGGATTTTAGGGTGATTGACCCAAGCTTTACCAGATCCTGTTTGACCCTGGACTGTTTGGTTTTTAGAGTGATTGATGCAAGCTTTACCAGATCCTGTTTGTCCCTAGACTGTTTGCTTTTTAGGGTGATTGACGCGAACTTAATTAGATCCTGTTTGACCCTGGACTGTTTTGTTTTTAGGGTGATTGACGCGAGCGTTACCAGATCCTGTTTGTCCCTGGACTGTTTGGTTTTAAGGATTTTTTACCCAAGCTTTACCAGATCCTGTTTGACCTTGGACTGTTTGGTTTTTAGGGTGATTGACCCAAGCTTTACCAGGTCCTGTTTGTCCGTAGACTGTTTGGTTTTTAGGGTGATTGACGCGAGCGTTACCAGATCCTGTTTGTCCCTGGACTGTTTGGTTTTTAGGGTGATTGTTGCAAACTTTACCAGATCCTGTTTGACCCTAGACTGTTTGGTTTTAATGATGATTGATGCGAGCTTTTCCAGATCCTGTTTGACCCTGGACCCCTAACATCATTAAATGGAATTGACATGATGAATATTTGATTACATGCAATCCTTGTAATGAGCGCTATAAATAAAATTCCATGTAAAGGCCAAAAGTGCATATTGTTGTTTATGTAGACCCATCTACATGAAATACCTGGACCCAAACAAGGCAGAAAAAGCCTGGTTACCAGATCCTGTTTGTCCCTGAACTGTTTGGTTTTTAGGTTGATTGAGGCGAGCTTTACCAGATCCTGTTTGACCCTGGACTGTTTGGTTTTTACAGTGATTGACCCAAGCTTTACCAGATCCTGTTTGACCCTGGACTGTTTGGTTTTTACAGTGATTGACCCAAGCTTGACCAGATCCTGTTTGACCCTGGACTGTTTGGTTTTTACAGTGATTGACCCAAGCTTTACCAGATCCTGTTTGACCCTGGACTGTTTGGTTTTTAGGGTGATTGACCCAAGCTTTACCAGATCCTGTTTGTCCTTAGACTGTATGTTGGTTTTTAGGATTTTTGACCCAAGCGTTACCAGATCCTGTTTGTCCCTGGACTGTTTGGTTTTTAGGTTGATTGAGGCGAGCTTTACCAGATCCTGTTTGACCCTTGACTGTTTGGTTTTTACAGTGATTGACCCAAGCTTTACCAGATTCTGTTTGACCCTGGACTGTTTGGTTTTTACAGTGATTGACCCAAGCTTGACCAGATCCTGTTTGACCCTGGACTGTTTGGTTTTTACAGTGATTGACCCAAGCTTTACCAGATCCTGTTTGACCCTGGACTGTTTGGTTTTTAGGGTGATTGACCCAAGCTTTACCAGATCCTGTTTGTCCTTAGACTGTATGTTGGTTTTTAGGATTTTTGACCCAAGCGTTACCAGATCCTGTTTGTCCCTGGACTGTTTGGTTTTTACAGTGATTGACCCAAGCGTTACCAGATCCTGTTTGTCCCTGGACTGTTTGGTTTTTAGGGTGATTGACCCAAGCGTTACCAGATCCTGTTTGTCCCTGGACTGTTTGGTTTTTAGGGTGATTGACCCAAGCGTTACCAGATCCTGTTTGTCCCTGGACTGTTTGGTTTTTAAGGTGATTGATGCGAGCTTTTCCAGATCCTGTTTGACCCTGGACTGTTTGGTTTTTAGGATGTTTGACCCAAGCTTTACCAAATCCTGTTTGACCCTGGACAGTTTGGTTTTTAGGATGTTTGACCCAAACTTTACCAGATCCTGTTTGACCCTGGACTGTTTGGTTTTTAGGATGTTTGACCCAAGCTTTACCAGATCCTGTTTGACCCTGGACTGTTTTGGTTTTTAGGATGTTTGACCCAAGGTTTACCAGATCCTGTTTATTCCTAGACTGTTTGGTTTTTAGGGTGATTGACGCGAGCTTTACCAGATCCTGTTTGTCCCTGGACTGTTTGGTTTTTAGGACTTTTGACCCAAGCTTTACCAGATCCTGTTTGTCCCTGGACTGTTTGGTTTTTAGGACTTTTGACCCAAGCTTTACCAGATCCTGTTTGTCCCTGGACTGTTTGGTTAGTAAATATAGAATCAAATGGTTCATGCCAGGGTTGGTGTAATTATTCTTTACAAAAGTAAAGTAACTAGAAAATTATTATTTTATAGTATAATATTTAAAAGTATCAAGTTTTGAGATTTAGTAATTTTTCTTCGACCTATTTTCTGCTTAATTGGCAAACTTGCTATTGTATTTACATCACGTTTCATATCACTTATAAAATAAATTATAATACTGCATGATAATATTGAAATAACTGTTAACAAAGGGATAATATCTAAAAAAAAAAAAATGGTATTAATCGGATATCAACACATATGAAATTTTAATCATTGATGTATATCTATGTCTTCTATCAAGGCTAGACGTGCACATTAGCACTAAAATAACAGTGTTCCTGATAAAGACCTGTAAATAAACCTAAAAAAACTCGGTGTATTTTTATTGAAGACATCCAAGCTCAAAGTGTGTAAAAAAGACAATATTGCTATAAATCTCATTCCGTGCATTTGAAAAAACCAATCACATATTTGAAAACACAAATAACATCATTAAATGGAATTGACATGGTGCATATTTGATTACATGCAGTGCTTCTAATGAGCGCTATAAATAAAATTCCATGTAAAGGCCAAAAGTGCATATTGTTGTTTATGTAGACCCATCTACATGAAATACTTGGACAAAACAAGGCAGAAAAAGCCTGGTACTCTTTATGAGGAAATGATTTCTTACTTTGTTTATATTTTAGATATTTTTTTAAAGTTTATTACAGGGTGAATATTGACAGATATCATCAGTTTTACTCTTTTGTTTGTATCTGCCTTTATCAGGAGTAAGACAACAGGAGTTGTACAGGATTCCTCCTGTATAACCATTTTGTTAAGTCATTGTATCTGCCTTTATCAGGAGTAAGACAACAGGAGTTGTACAGGATTCCTCTTGTATAAACATTTTGTTAAGTCATTGTATCTGCCTTTATCAGGAGTAAGACAACAGGAGTTGTACATGATTCCTCCTGTATAAACATTGTTTAAGTCATTGTATCTGCCTTTATCAGGAGTAAGACAACAGGAGTTGTACAGGATTCCTCCTATTTAACATTTCTTAAGTCATTGTATCTGCCTTTATCGGGAGTAAGACAACAGGAACTGTACAGGATTCCTCCTGTATAAACATTTTGTTAAGTCATTGTATAAGCAAGGTTACAAGATAGCAGATTGAAATCAAAAGCATGCCCAGATCATAACTCATGTCTTTATAGTGTGGAATCACACTGTCGAGAATTGTCTTGTTTAACTCAAGGATAAGATATAACTTTGTCAGAAGATACTACTTGTATCTTAAGGTCAAGGCTATTGGTGGGACTGATTTCAAACTGATAATTTATATACCAGTGTGTGCATTGCAGAATGATCTACTAAGACATTATAGAAACTATAAGTACCATCTATAGCATGATATTAAGGCTGATCAGGTTTTATCCTACTTTGTACTTTAATGGTACATAAGTATCACTTTTAATAAAAATTGTACTGTTACACTGTTGCAGTGTACTTAAGTGAACTAGATCAAGACATAATCTAATAGAACGTTCCCGTCTGGCTTCTCTCTGTCATATCTGTAGGAAAGAAAGGATTGGAGCATTTCTACAATATTAATGTCATATCTGCACTTCATGTTATTTTAGAATCTGAGTGCTGTATCTGTGCTCTGTGAGAGAGAATTTTTTTTTCAATGACAAGTTTTTCTTTCAGTGACCTGACATGTTTTATGACTTTAGGTCATATTACCATTAATTGGATTGGTTTTCTTATAAATGTTTATGTACTATTGGTCCAGAAGACATTCATTTATACATATTCAGATACTATTGGTCAAGAAGACATTACTTTATACATATTCAGATACTACTGGTCAAGAAGACATTAATTTATATATATTCAGATACTATTGGTCAAGAAGACATTACTTTATACATATTCAGATACTACTGGTCAAGAAGACATTAATTTATACATATTCAGATACTACTGGTCAAGAAGACATTAATTTATATATATTCAGATACTACTGGTCAAGAAGACATTAATTTATACATATCAGATACTACTGGTTAAGAAGACATTAATTTATACATGGTCAGATACTATTGGTCAAGAAGACATTAATTTACATATTCAGATACTATTGGTCAAGAAGACATTACTTTATACATATTCAGGTCAAGAAGACATTAATTTATATATATTCAGATACTATTGGTCAAGAAGATACATATTCAGATGGTCAAGAAGACATTAATTTATACATATTCAGATACTACTGGTCAAGAAGACATTAATTTATATATATTCAGATACTACTGGTCAAGAAGACATTAATTTATACATATTCAGATACTACTGGTTAAGAAGACATTAATTTATACATATTCAGATACTATTGGTCAAGAAGACATTACTTTATACATATTCAGATACTATTGGTCAAGGAGACAAATATTTCTACATATTTAGGTCTTACTGGTCAAAAAGACATTTAATGATTTATACTGTTACATATTCAGATACTATTGGTCAAATATCAATAATTTATACATATTCAGATACTATTGGTCAAGATGACATTTATACAAATTAAGTGAATGTTCATGAATAATTGGTAATGAATACATATATACATTAATTTGTAGATGGTATTAGTTTTGGTCTTTTGATGGTCAGTAGTTTCTGATGTGGTCATTGATGGTCTTCAGATGGTCAGTAGTTTCTTATCTGGTCATTGATGGTCTTCAGATGGTCAGCAGTTTCTGATGTGGGCATTGACGGTCTTAAGGGATGTGGTAATTGATGGTCTTAAGGTGATCAGTAGTTTTAGATGTAGTCATTGATGGTCTTCAGATGGTCAGTAGTTTCTTATCTGGTCATTGATGGTCTTCAGATGGTCAGCAGTTTCTGATGTGGGCATTGGGCATTGACGGTCTTTAGATGGTAAGTAGTTTCTGATGTGGTCATTGATGGTCTTAAGGTGGTCAGTAGTTTTTGATGTGGTCATTGATGATCTTATGGTGGTCAGTAGTTTCTGATGTGGTCATTGATAGTCTTCAGATGGTCAGTAGTTTCTGATGTGGTCATTGATGGTCTTCAGATGGTCAATAGTTTCCAATATGGTTATTTTGATGATATTTCTTTAAATGCAATACATTGACAATTTGTCTGGTTTCACTAATAAATGGTTGCCATTGGTTACAGGTTTCTAATTATGTACATGCGCTGTATAAATCATTCATAAAAAACAATATATTTACATATGATATTTATACAGTGTATCTTACTGTACTTACAGTGGTCTAAAAGATGAGAAATCTAGAAATAAAACTTGTATGTTTGTTGGACTGAATAATCAATAAGAACTGTTATGAACCTTTCAATGTTTGTAATGCTCTGCTGAGGAGAACTGTACATATTTTTTAGCGCTAGCTTTAAGTTTGTTTGTTTGTTTATTGTTCTTTAACGTCCCACTCAAGAATCTTTCACTCATATGGAGATGTCACCAAATGCGAAAGGCTTAAAATTTTGCCCTATGCTTGGCACTTACGGCCATTTAGCAGTGAGGGTTCTTTAACGTGCAACACCTACTGCTACACGTGACCTCAAGTTTTACTGTCTTATCGAAGGACAGTAAATCAACCTACCGCCGGTTGGACTCGAACTCATGATCAAGAGTCAATCACACTACCGACTGAGCCATGCCGACTTGCTAGCTTTAAGAGTATAAAAGATATACCCAATTTACTGTTTAACAGTTGAGCGGCTGTGTTGTTATTGCCGTATTTCTAATTGTGATAGATTACTTACTTGTTCTTTGCTTCACAACTTAAAAGTTTGTTTCTGTTTCATGTCACCTAAGGGACTAACATGTTTGTAGTGGTTATGTCCCTTTAATGCCTGAAATATACAACAAAACATTAGACATTAAGTAGTATGTTGATGTCAGCTACATGTTTTTGTTTAAAAGTTTGTGAAATTTTTTGCCTCTCAACAATTCATTCATACAATAGCAGTCAGTTTTTTTTAGCTCGCCTGTTCGAAGAACAGAAGAGCTATTGCTGTCACTGCTTTGGCAACTTTTCTGTGTTAAGCTTTTTGTTTGAGTCACTTTGTGGGCAAAGTACTGCAGCTACAGCCATGAAACTTCACATGCACATTGTCTAGGGTCATTACTCAACAATGCAGGGGGATGCTTGTTGCTGTGGCCTAAAATTTACCCAAAGTATTAGCTCACCAGGACTTAGTCATTTACTATATAAATTACCCAAATTATAACAAGCATAAAACAGGCAAGCTATATGTTCTCCCTTTGCGACCAATTATTTTTAATGGTAGAGGAGAGGACAGTTACAGTGTACCAAGGAAAAGACTATCTTCCTTCCTCAAGTAAACTATTGTCTGATTTACATAAGATGGCGGGCCTTTTGATTATCATACAGATCATTCCACTCACTTTTCGGTTATGACAAGCTGCATGGGGAAAACGTTTTATTCCTCACTTGATGTACTTCATGTTGTTAACCAAACATTCAACCTGGTACAGGCATAGTACTATGACATAGCTTGGTTTTTAAAATATGAATGTGAGCAAAAACACAACAAAGAAACCACAGAAAATGATGAAATGAAAACCTCAAAACAAACAAAGAAATTATAAAACAAACGTTCAACAATGACTAAGAAAAACAAATGCAATGTAAAGTTCATGCACAGTTTGCAAAGTGCAACAAAGATATGTAGCTAAAAGAATTGATTTGTTTTGCCCCACATTAGCGGGAAAGAGTACAAGGATACAACATGTACTTTTTGTTAATATCCTTTATACTAAAGTGCAGATGAAGCCAAATCTGTACTTAGCATTTATCAAAGAAAATGGCTGACTTTGTTTTCCCACACTTTGTTATCTTGTTAACAATTGATGCACTGGTTAAGAATGGAGAGAGGACCTATCTGAATGCTTTAAAACCTGACACCACAAGTTACTGGGAAATTATATAATTATTGATTGTGATATGAAATATCCTAAATAGTGAATCTGTCTATAGAAAATGTTATCATAAAGGAGCATCACTCATGAATAACTCTGTACTGAAATGCAGTTGTTATTATAAATCTGTTACCACTACAGTATATATCTAAATCACATGCTCTTTTTCTTTTTAAGGCAAGTTTCTTATGGTCTGTGAGGTTGAAAGGGTTACAGAAAAAATAGGAAAACATGTACCTATTGTTTATAAAGTACACCATATACAAGGAAACGAGGGAAACATACACCTGTTTTATATAAAGTACACCATATTCAAGAAAACTAGGGAAACATACACCTGTTTTATATAAAGTACACCATTTACAGGTAAACTAGGGAAACATTCACCTGTTTTATATAAAGTACATCATTTACAAGAAAACTAAGGAAACATTCATCTGTTTTATATAAAGTACACCATTTACAAGTAAACTAGGGAAACATACACCTGTTTTATATAAAGTACACCATTTACAAGTAAACTAGGGAAACATACACCTGTTTTATATAAAGTACACCATTTACAGGAAAACTAAGGAAACATACACCTGTTTTATATAAAGTATACCATTTACAGATAAACTAGAGAAACATACACCTGTTTTATATAAAGTACACCATTTACAGGAAAACTAAGGAAACATACACCTGTTTTATATAAAGTATACCATTTACAGATAAACTAGGGAAACATACACCTGTTTTATATAAAGTACACCATTTACAGGAAAACTAGGGAAACATACACCTGTTTTATATAAAGTACACCATTTACAGGAAAACTAAGGAAACATACACCTGTTTTATATAAAGTACACCATTTACAGATAAACTAGGGAAACATACACCTGTTTTATATAAAGTACACCATTTACAGGAAAACTAGGGAAACATATAAAGTACACCATTTACAGGAAAACTAAGGAAACATTCATCTGTTTTATATAAAGTACACCATTTACAGGTAAACTAGGGAAATATACACCTGTTTTATATAAAGTACACCATTTACAGGAAAACTAAGGAAACATTCATCTGTTTTATATAAAGTACACCATTTACAGGTAAACTACGGAAACATACACCTGTTTTATATAAAGTACACCATTTACAGGAAAACTAAGGAAACATTCATCTGTTTTATATAAAGTACACCATTTACAGGTAAACTAGGGAAACATACACCTGTTTTATATAAAGTATACCATTTACAGATAAACTAGGGAAACATACACCTGTTTTATATAAAGTACACCATTTACAGGAAAACTAGGGAAACATACACCTGTTTTATATGAAGTACACCATTTACAGGAAAATTAATTAAACATACACCTGTTTTATATAAAGTACACCATTTACTGGAAAACTAGGGAAACATACACCTGTTTTATATAAAGTATACCATTTACAGATAAACTAGGGAAACATACACCTGTTTTATATAAAGTACACCATTTACAGGAAAACTAGGGAAACATACACCTGTTTTATATAAAGTACACCATTTACAGGAAAACTAAGGAAAACAACACTAATACACCATTTATAGGAAAACTAAGGAAACACCTGTTTTATATAAAGTACACCATTTACAGGAAAACTAGGGAAACATACACCTGTTTTATATTAAGTACACCATTTACAAGAAAACTAGGGAAATATACACCTGTTTTATATAAAGTACACCATTTATAGAAAAACTAAGGAAACATTCATCTGTTTTATATAAAGTACACCATTTACAGGAAAACTAGTGAAACATACACCTGTTTTATATAAAGTACACCATTTACAGGAAAACTAAGGAAACATACACCTGTTTTATATAAAGTACACCATTTACAGGAAAACTACGGAAACATACACCTGTTTTATATAAAGTACACCATTTACAGGAAAACTAAGGAAACATTCATCTGTTTTATATAAAGTATACCATTTACAGGAAAACTAGGGAAACATACACCTGTTTTATATAAAGTACACCATTTACAGATAAACTAGGGAAACATTCACCTGTTTTATATAAAGTACACCATTTACAAGAAAACTAGGGAAATATACACCTGTTTTATATAAAGTACACCATTTACAAGAAAAACTAGGGGAAACATACACCTGTTTTATATTAAAGTACACCATTTACAGGAAAACTAGGGAAACATACACTTGTTTTATATAAAGTACACCATTTACAGGGAAAACTAGGGAAAACATTCATCTGTTTTATATAAAGTACACCATTTACAGGAAAACATTCACCTGTTTTTATAAAAAGTACACCATTTACAGATGTTTAGGGAAATATACACCTGTTTTTATATAAAGTACACCATTTACAATAAACTAGGGAAACATTCACCTGTTTTATATAAAGTACACCATTTACAAGAAAACTAGGGAAATATACACCTGTTTTATATAAAGTACACCATTTACAAGAAAACTAGGGAAAACACACACCTGTTTTTATATAAAGTACACCATTTACAGAGAAAACTAGGGAAATATACACTTAAAGTACACCATTTACAGGTAAACTAGGGAAACATTCATCTGTTTATATAAAGTACACCATTTACAGGTAAACTAGGGAAACATTCATCTGTTTTATATAAAGTACACCATTTACAGGTAAACTAGGGAAACATTCACCTGTTTTATATAAAGTACAACCATTTACAGGTAAACTAGGGAAATATTCACCTGTTTTTTATATAAAGTACACCATTTACAAGAAAACTAGGGAAACATTCACCTGTTTTATATTAAGTACACCATTTACAAGAAAACTAGGGAAATATACACTTGTTTTATATAAAGTACACCATTTACAGGTAAACTAGGGAAAACACACACCTGTTTTATATAAAGTACACCATTTACAGATAAACTAGGGAAACATTCACCTGTTTTATATAAAGTACACCATTTACAGGTAAACTAGGGAAACATTCATCTGTTTTATATAAAGTACACCATTTACAGGTAAACTAGGGAAACATTCATCTGTTTTATATAAAGTACACCATTTACAGGTAAACTAGGGAAACATTCACCTGTTTTATATAAAGTACACCATTTACAGGTAAACTAGGGAAACATTCATCTGTTTTATATAAAGTACACCATTTACAAGAAAACTAGGGAAACATTCACCTGTTTTATATTAAGTACACCATTTACAAGAAAACTAGGGAAATATACACTTGTTTTATATAAAGTACACCATTTACAGGTAAACTAGGGAAACATACACCTGTTTTATATAAAGTATACCATTTACAGGTAAACTAGGGAAACATACACCTGTTTTATATAAAGTACACCATTTACAAGAAAGCTAGAGAAATATGTAAAATGTACCTGTTGGCTATTGTTAATAAAGTACATTTACAAGAAAGTGTTTCACATAGAAATGTTTGTACATGTAGGTAGAATTTTGCATATTACACAAGTTTCCGTCACGGGTCAGTTCACCATTTAAAGTGTCAGTTCAGGTCGGTGAAGTCTAAATAAGATCTTAATGAATATATCAAATATACCTGAAACATATGCATCTAGATTTCAGCAGGAGATTATATATACTTTTAGCATCGGGAAAAAAAGATGCATGTAGGCCATTGTTCTGAATCATGATTTGATTTTTGAAATCTGTATTAAGGGGTCGTTAAATATGGGTACAGATTACAATCTGGCAGATTTCAGTATGATATCTAAAATAATATGTTTGTGTTTTCATATCTAATATAATGTGTTTATGTTTTGATATCTAAAATAATATGTTTGTGTTTTGATATATAAAATAATGTGTTTATGTATTGATATCTAAAATAATGTGTTTGAATAATATTTTGATATCTAAAATAATGCGTTAAATTACATTTTGATATCTAAGATAATGTTTTTAAATAAATGTTTTGACATCTTAAATAATTTGTTTAAATAATGTTTTGATATCTAAAATAATGTATTTAAATAATGTTTTGATATCTATATGTATAAGACATTATGTTTAAATAATGTTTTGATATCTAAAATAATGTATTCAAATAATGTTTTGATATTTAAAATAATATGTGTTTTATATCTATAAGAAAATTTGTTTAAATAATTTAAAATGATATGTTTGGTAATGTTTTGATAGCTATAGAATTTTTTAGTTTTAACATCTATACATTACTATATACTATATACATGTACATGGATATTTTTGCCCCTAGGTTATTTTTGCCCTTTTATTTACAACAGGTACATTTTCAACGAGAGATACATATTTACAACAGATACATTTTTTACGACAGATAAATATTTACAACAGATACATTTTTAACGACAGATACATAATTACAACAGATACATTTTTTACGACAGATAAATATTTACAACAGATACATTTTTAACGACAGATACATAATTACAACAGATACATTTTTAATGACATATATATGTATATGTGCATGTATATCCGTGCTTCAGTTATTTTCTGGAAAAATTTGATTTCAGTTTTGATTTGCAATCTCAATTATTGGGAATAAAATAGCAAAAATTAAATGGGATCAGTTAAATAATGTATAGTATCAGAAAAATAAAGTGTTAAAAATGTATAATATCTGAAAAATAAAGTGCTAAATAGTATATAATATCTGAAAAATAAAGTGCTAAATAATGTACAATATCTGAAAAATAAAGTGCTAAATAATATATAATATCTGAAAAATAAAGTGCTAAATAATGTATAATATTTGATAAATAAAGTGCTAAATAATATTATCAGAAAAATAAAGTGCTAAATAATGTATAATATCTGAAAAATAAAGTGCTAAATAACAAAATATATAATATTAGAAAAATAAAGTGCTAAATAATGTATAATATCTGAAAAATAAAGTGCTAAATAATATATAATATCTGATAAATAAAGTGCTAAAAAATATATATAATATTAGAAAAATAAAGTGCTAAATAATAAAATATATAATATCAGAAAAATAAAGTGCTAAATAATAAAATGTATAATATCCGATAAATAAAGTGCTAAATAATGTTTTGTTAATGTAAATTAATGTTTAAATATCTGTTAAGTAAAATCTATATAATGGTGTTTTGACAATAGTCCGACGGTATATAGTCCGACGGTTAGAAAAGTAAAGTGCTAAAAAATTTCAAAATCATGATAATTAGAAAAATAAAAATGTGCTAAATAATAAAATGTACCAATTTAATGGATCCGAACCCAATAAAGATGCTTTTAAAAATGTTTTGTTGAAAAGCAGACAATTAAATATTTTAAGTGAATTTTTGTTCTGTTTAATCCTCTTGTAGCCATGAGATCTATACTGTCGGAATCGGTGTATTTCGATATCTGTCACCGTTTTGATATCTGTAAACTTGTATGCTAACATTTAAAAGGGATAAAATGATATGATATCTGTTAAATAATCTTGTGATATCTGTACAGTAGTGTTTTGATATCTGTAAAATAGTGTGCTAATGTTTTAAAAGTACAGATTGATATTAATTTATCTGTTAAATAATGTTCTGATATCTGTACAATGGTGTTTTATCTGTAAATTTGTGTGTTAATGATTTAAATGTACAGAATGATATTAATATATGTGTGAGCTCATCAACCTCTGAAAACACAATGAACTCGTCCAAATGTGTCTTTAGGGAAGAGTAAGTTAAATAATGCTTTAATATACATGTAGAATAATGTGTTGATATCTACTAATGTAAAATATCCTTGCTCCCAGCTTCAAACTATTGAGTCATTACATCTAGCACCGAACTGCTAACTTCTTGTCTAAAATACACTTTTACAAATTAAGTAAACTGTTTAATATATCACACTATACAAGAAAAAATACACTTGCGCCAATAGCTATGTATTCAAACAAATAAAACACTAAACTAGGTCAGTGATCTGTGCAGAGGTTTTTAAGTTAAAATACATGCTGTGTAGGTCATCCAGTGCACATGTATTAAATGACTATTTCCAGATGCATGGCACTTCGGCATTTGACTGAAGATTAAAAAATAAATTGTATATATTGCATTCTGTGGAAAAAAATCCATATTTGAATCATTTTTTATTGCTGTTGTTTGCTATGTAAAAATATGAAATTATGTGTTGAAAGAGTTCAAACTAATTCAGGTCATGTGACTTGGATTTATTGTGTTTATTTAACTTATAGGCTTTTGTAAGGCTATGCCTTTTGGTGCTGTCAGATGGTTTATTTGGAATTTCATTACCTATTTCTGTTTTCCTATTTTCTCTTTTCACCAATTATTTTATCCGGGTTGTGATATGTACTGAGTGACCTTCTAGTTCCTAGCTGTGTACAGCAGATATAAATATTGATATCTTCATATATATATTTATATATGTACACATGTATATATACAAAAGGAATGTGTCATGTTGCTTCTATCATTATTACAGAAAATATAAACGTTTTTCATGTTGATCCAGCCCTGTTTTATTTAGATGCAAATGTGTTGATTGTGTACTGAGTAAACCTCAACAAAAACTCTCTGTTTAAGATCAGTACAGCAGGAATCCTGCAACTCTGCCAACAGCATCTATATTCTTAGTGTTATTAAGTTCATGCAGAAAAAAGCAGATGATGGAAATATATCTCGACACAGCATTAAGCATGGTCTGTTCATGTAGATATTTTGTCAGATCCTGCACAAGTATCCTTTTATATGCAGTACACTTGTACATAAATTATTGATATAGCACATTTCTATTGACTTTTATATAGAAGATTTTTTATTCAATTTAACATGGTACAAAAAAAATTCAATTGCATAAGAATACATGTGTTTTTAGTTGGGGAATGTGAACCCCTAATTGATTGAGAGTAAAAATTTCAATTTGGACTTTCCTTAAATCTAGTTCGTCCATTTTGATAGGACCAAAGGACTTTCTCTCGGGTTTTCAAACCATGATTATTCCTAATGTTCATAATTGTATTATGTTTTATGTATTCAAAAACATAAATAAACTTGAGGAAAAGCTAAGAACTGTCTCACATTGACTTGGTGGGTGGCCATTCAGTTTGTCCTGAGTTCACAAGTAATTCAGATGAGACTTGAAAAAGAGGTCATATGGCACATTAACCCTGCCAACCCTACAAACCACAGTAGACTCGACTAATACAACAGAGGAGAGCATGTAACCTAGACTGATCTAATACAACAGAGGAGACCATATAACCCTACAGACCATAATAGACTAATCTGATAAATCAGAGGAGACCATATAACCCTATAGACCATAATAGACTAATCTAATACAACACAGGAGACCATATAACCCTACAGACCATAATAGACTAATCTAATACAACACAGGAGTCCATATAACACTACAGACCATAATAGACTATTACACAGATTCAGACCAACAACCATCATTATCTACCCTAAAAACACTTTTTATTAATTTATTGTGTAAAATCTCTACTTATTTTGTATTTCTTTGGCATTACTAATTTTCATTTGTTGTAGATCTAAATAAGTCATTAACTTTACAAAAGTTTTTTTATTTCAAGAAATTCTAGAATCTAAACAACCTGAGTTAAATCAGGATTTATTAAACCCTGTTACAGGAGTTTCAGGTCCTGGGACTATTGATGTATTTTGGACTATATGGAGTTTCAGGTCCTGGGATATTGATTTATTTTGGACTGTATTGGATTTCATATCCTGGGGCCTTATACAGTTTTCCAGCAATACCTACTCATCAGTGTTTTAAAAGCAGCTACGATGTTTTGGAAATGGTGATCAATTCATGTCATTTTCAAAATAGTTTATTACATTCACAATTAAATGATGAGCATGGACGGAAATTGTAAAACTGAAATAATTTATACTCATTCAGGTTTGATTCATTTATAAAGAGATTAAATTTATTGTTCTTAAAATAGAATGAGACGTATCACTTTGTACCATATAATGACCTCACAATAAGAAATAAATGCATTCATCTTTAGATGAATCTACGTGTAATTTTGATTTTGGTCATTTCGGCCAAGGTAGATAACTTTGTTATTGTTATTTTTTAATTTTGAATGGTGAGGATTGATAAACCTGTTATAGTCAGGTTACATGTGTCAATCAGGTACCTTCCATTGCTGAAGGTATTGTTGGAAGTGCACCTGATGATGCTTTAAAGACTTTAGCCGACTGGTTAGAGCGTCACGCTTTAAACCATAAAGTATCTCACCTCTAATGAGTGCAGGTTTGAGCCCCACTGGAACCTACTCTGATATTGTGAGTTTGCCAGTTTACTTGCAGAAGTCCGATGGTCTCTTTTTGGATACATTGTTGTCAATGTTCTCTCCTCCACCATTAAAGACTGGCCACGACCATATAACTTAAAAATGGTACATGTAGTTTTATGGCATTGACCTGCTGTTAAAAATGCTTATGGGAAGGACTTTGTTTTGATAGCGTAATTACTTATATAACTGATAAAACCTGAAGATGTGCCTAATTACTATATTATGGTTATAAAATCTACAGAGATGGCAATAGATACACAGTAATACTTGTGACAATTAGTAAATTGTGTAGTGTTTTTATAACCTACAATTACACATTATAATATTTATCTCTGTAGCTCTTGTGGTTTAGTATACTCCTGTTTTATGTACATTACATAAACATTTGAGAATTTGTGATGCTGTTTGTTAAAGTTGTGGTTACAGAAATAATAGATATGCACAGGTACTATTTCCTTAATGTAAAGCCAAATGCTCTCACAAATGCTTGCACATCTCCCTCACCTTAATAATTTGACTTTCAATCAAATTTTTGGGGTTTCCTGATTTATGTGTTAACAGTCAAACTGTGATTGACATCTTTCACAATTTTTTTTTCAGTTTTATTAGTTCAGTAATTGGGAACTCAGTTTACCAACAAATTTATCAGGTGTCAAACTTTGAAATTGAGTGATTATATGTATCCATGGAAATATTATAGTTTATAACTTTTGAAACAGACAAAAACAAAATGTTGCGTTTGCATGCAATTATATTTACAGCTGCTTGTATAGATTGATTCTTAGATAAAGTAACTGTTACTACAATTTCAAAGAAAATGTAATAAAAGGAATAGAAATAATAATTGGGTACCTGTTGACTATGGAGAACTAAGTTGAAATATAAATAATTATAAATATATTGAAAATGTCAACATTTGACATTTTGGTTGTTGATGGATGAAAGAATAAAACAAGATTGAAGTTGAAAATGATTTCAAATTTAAAAGCCGAACACAATCATTATTCTAAATCTAGCTGTATAACATAATCTTATCATGTTCTGGTAGTTCAAATTTTTGTCGCTGGAGAGGTCACACCCACTGATGACAGTAAGGCAAGCTATACTTATGTGCATCAGCGTATTACATGGCTACATTGAAAATGCATTTGATGATATGTGACAAATATGTAGAAGATATTCCAACAGAAAGCATAAAAATCTGAAATATTTGCCTGAGTTATTGGACTTTAAATTGGGGGAGCTTAGTATTTCTCAATCATATCTTATTTACATATCTTACTGGGGGGAGCTTAGTATTTCTCAATCATATCTTATTTACATATCTTACTAGGGGGAGCTTAGTATTTCTCAATCATATCTTATTTACTATTAATTGGGTCCCTCATGACTTGGTGGATACATGTAGATAATCAATGTTTTTGTCTCTCACTACTAGTTGAGTGTTTATTTCTGTCTCGTTAGAACCTAAGCTGATTATGTCAGGAATTTCCCACCCTATCATGCGAAACTGAAATAAGGCCCCATTCCCAATGCAAAAATAACACATTTTTTCCCCGATTTGCAAACGGTCCAGACCTCATTCCGAAAGAAGTGTGGAAAACTCTTGCATATGAGAAAGTTGGTTGAAGAAACTTAGTGTCTTTTCCTTGGTATATTATAACCAGCCCATCTCCTCCACATTGAAGCCAGTTTAGGTGTATCTCATTATAACCAGCCCATCTCCTCCACATTTAAGCCAGTTTAGGTGTATCTCCTCATTATAACCAGCCCATCTCCTCCACATTGAAGCTAGGTAACATGTATCTCATTATAACCAGCCCATCTCCTCCACATTGAAGCCAGGTTACATGTATCTCATTATAACCAGCCCATCTCCTCTACATTGTAACCAGTTTTCTTCTCATTGTAACCAGATTATCTTCTTATTGGAACCAGGTTGTCTCATTGTAACAGGTTCTCTCCTCATTGTAACAAGGTTCTCTCCACATTATGTTTCCTCTTCTTAGATGGGAGACGTATTGTTTTTGTAAGAGTTTCTTCTTCTAATAATAATAATCCTCATTGTAACCAACTTATCTCCTCATTGTTAACAGGCGTTCTCCTCATTGTAACCGGGTTCTCTTTTCATTGTAAATGGGTTCTTACCTCAATGTAAATGGGTTCTCTTCTCAATGTAAGCGAGTTATTTCCTCATTGGCTCTCTCCTTATTGTCAATGGGTTCTCTCCTCATTGTAAATGTGTTCTCTCCTCATTGTAACCATGTTCTGTCTTCATTGTAAATGTGTTCTCTCCTCATTGTAACCATGTTCTGTCTTCATTGTAAATGGGTTCTCTCCTCATTGTAAATGTGTTCTCTCCTCATTGTAACCATGTTCTGTCTTCATTGTAAATGGGTTCTCTCCTCATTGTAACCATGTTCTGTCTTCATTGTAAATGGGTTCTCTCCTCATTGTAACCATGTTCTGTCTTCATTGTAAATGGGTTCTCTCCTCATTGTAAATGTGTTCTCTCCTCATTGTAACCATGTTCTGTCTTCATTGTAAATGGGTTCTCTCCTCATTGTAACCATGTTCTGTCTTCATTGTAAATGGGTTCTCTCCTCATTGTAACCATGTTCTGTCTTCATTGTAAATGGGTTCTCTCCTCATTGTAAATGGGTTCTCTCCTCATTGTAACCATGTTCTGTCTTCATTGTAAATGGGTTCTCTCCTCATTGTAAATGTGTTCTCTCCTCATTGTAACCATGTTCTGTCTTCATTGTAAATGTGTTCTCTCCTCATTGTAACCATGTTCTGTCTTCATTGTAAATGGGTTCTCTCCTCATTGTAACCATGTTCTGTCTTCATTGTAAATGGGTTCTCTCCTCATTGTAAATGGTTTCTCTCATTACTGTAACCATTTTCTGTCTTCATTGTAAATGGGTTCTTTCCTCATTGTAAATGGGTTCTCTCTTCATTGTAAATGGGTTCTTTTCCCATCATAACCAGGTTCTCTCTTCATTGTAAATGGGTTCTTTTCCCATCATAACCAGGTTCTCTCTTCATTGTAAATGGGTTCTTTTCCCATCATAACCAGGTTCTCTCTTCATTGTAAATGGATTCTCCACCACTAAAAACTGACTGCCACTATATAACTGCAAAATTGTTGGTGTGGCATACAGCACCACTAAAGCAAGTTATAAGCTGTTTATAAACTCATGGCTATGATGTGAAATTATTACAAGATCACGTCACAGATATTAAATTTGACAGTTCCATTCCTTGTCATGACATCTTTTCACTAAATCCTGTATGATGATTAAATAATTATCTTATATCTATCTGAAGATTTATGTAATTTTATCTATAAGTATATACGTGAACACACACAGCACATGATATCCGTAAATGTGTAAGACGTCAGGAAATCAACACCTGACTCAAGTCATGATAACCTCATATTTGTTTGGGGACAGCAAAATATTTATGTGAAGTTGTTGTAAGTTTATAATTTTGTTGTTTACGTTAGACTTTAGTATGTTATTACCTAACAACCTCAAACCATCTAAGATTTACTCCCGATCAACAAACTCTCCTTACATCCATATTAACAAATTCTCCTTACATCCATATTAACAAATTCTCCTTACTTCCATATTAACAAATTCTCCTTACATTCATATTAACAAATTCTCCTTACTTCCATATTAACAAATTCTCCTTACATTCATAATAACAAATTCTCTTTACATCCATATTAACAAATTCTCCTTACATCCATATTAACAAATTCTCCTTACATCCATATTAACAAATTCTCCTTACATCCATATTAACAAATTCTCCTTACTTCCATATTAACAAGTTCTCCTTACATCCATATTAACAAATTCTCCTTACTTCCATATTAACAAATTCTCCTTACATCCATATTAACAAATTCTCCTTACATTCATAATAACAAGTTCTCCTTACAACGATAGTTTTTGAAGCTGCACAGACTACAATGTAATATTTAATATTTCAATTAAATTTATAAAGATGTCAACTGATATTGATGGAAAAGAAATAACTTTAATAGGTTTTAATTGTCATTTGAATGTTATTTTTCGCTTGACTTTCTGCATACAAATTGATGCATCTTAATTAAAACCACAAACCACTAAAAAGTTTGTTTACTGATGCGTAGGCATTGTAGCCATTTGGTATTGTATAGTTTGTCATCAAAGATCTTAAGTTAAAATATATCACCTAAGTAATCAGGAAAATGGTAATTAAGAAAACAAAAACATTTACTCGCTATAATATATTATAAATTCACAAATTAATTTTGTTTCTAATGCAAGCCTTTTGAGAGGATCACATCATTTTTGTATTGCCATGTTGGTAAAAAACTTTGTAAATTCCATGAAGGTCTCTTTATGGTTGTCAAACAAAAAATTTATAAAAGTTGAGAATATGGATTCATATTTTGGTGTCAGATGTACCTTAAATCTAAGTGATTCATTTTAGTGTACATTGTAGA
>BROG01000038.1:1342500-1492500 GCA_030159075.1 Atrina japonica | reverse complement strand
ATACTTACATATACTTAAACACACATACTTAATCATACTTACATATTCTTAAACATACACACACATATACTAAAACACATGCACACAAAAACACATACTTAAATGCACACACTCACACACACTAAAACATTCTCACTGCCGTATTATACAGGTACACATATATATATATATGTACACACATATAGTTAAGATCACTTACATTGAACCCTGTTACTCTGAAATCCCACTTCATTTGAAATGATTTTTATTCCCTGGCCAAATTACTTTATTACCATTATAACTCGGTTATTTTGAAAACCCTGTTTATTTGGAAGAAAAATTAAATCTCCTTGGATTCTTCTCTGTGTGCATATATATGTAATCAGCACTATTACACATATAAATACTGACAAATTGCATTGTCTTCAAAACAAATTCTTTACCATTGAAACACCTCGTCGCTGAAGTCAGCCAGTAAGTTATGTTAAAGATGAATTCATCAGTGATACATCATAATTTGTACATCACTCAGTAAAAATGTTACATATTTGAATGTTGAATATTACACAAGTCTCAGCACTTGATAAATGGACTAATTCAATAAAAGTTCAGTTTTAAAATGTGATATTTGTAACTTTAGCACTTGAAAAATGACAATTGTAATTCTGTGAACCTGTCTGTAAAAAGCATTAACAACCTTACATGTCAACACCCCCCGAACATCCCTCCAAAAAATCCATTTGAATAAAATGAAAATTAAAATACTAGTTTGCTACAGATGTTCAAAATAACAGTTTTATTATCCATTTTAAAATCCATCTAAGAAAACGTTTATCAGATTATGAAAATTGATGATCTCTAGTTTGTCACGCTCGGCCAGATCTTCACATCTGAGAACCATTTGATTTCTAGTTTTATCAAGATGTTTTTGAATTGGTTAATGATAAAAATGCGGAGCAAGACAGTGCAAAGAAATAAAGGCAAAGTTTACAATTTGTATAAGAAATGTTAGCTAATTTTTACTGTGGATTTTATGTCCAAGATTTCTGTGAGAGCACTAGGCTTGAGTCATCTCAGTTATAATTACTAAATGAAGCATTATGCAATAAAATTATCATGGAATTTGCATATGTCGTAAACATAATCAATTATTTATATGACTTGGATGCATGATATTTTAAAACTTCAAGCTTTAATGATTAAAAAACTTTTTGTATAATTGGATATATTGAACTAAATTTAAATTGAAGTCATATAAATTTGACATATAAATGCAATATTTGAGTTAAGTTTTCAAATGTAAGTCACCATGGCATGTTGGGTGCATTGATCAGAAATGCAATCTATTTTTAATGGAAACCATTTTCAGCCATTCATTTTTTTCTGACAAGTGACACAAGAATTAGTTTCACAAATAAAATATTCACATTATTACAAAATGTCCAGTATGATATGAGAAATGTATTCATTTCAATTGAAAATATTATATTCTTTATTTCAAATTCCTGTAACCAGATCCCCAAAATGGCCTAGGAAAATCCCTGTACATGTACAGTTCATGACATACAGAAGATACAGGGACCAAGGTTTCTACAAAATGTAGTTAAGAGACAAACCAATTGTTTAACCACTATACCATTTAGCCAGTAACTTCTTGGTGCTACAATTATCAACAGTTATTTTTAGATTAATATGAATTTGCATCTGCTTTAATGATTGTGTTTCTAAGTGTAAATATCTGTACATATTAAAAAGTGAATTCTGGATTTAAAAAAAGGTCATATAAATGTTTATAGCTCTTTTTATCTTACACAAATTCTGTATTATTCACCAAGGTAAAATTTCAGGATTTTCCTGTATTGTACCTCCTTTATTTCAAAATTTATGACTGGAATACTTCAAAATAATTTTATCCTTCCCATGTCACTTTCTAGTCTGAAGGTCTATTTTACGCAGTTTTCAAACTTGAAATGATTTAAATATTTTAAAGCTTTAATGCTCAACCTGTATTCAGAATATTAAAAGAAATTTATTTTCATGTTTATAAAGGAAAAGTGATTTGATTGGCAGGTTGAAGGCAATCCAATTTCCTAGGCTTTATGTTAGTTCTACTGAGTTGAACTTACAGTTCTCATCCTCCTTCAAAAGCAAACAGAATTAAAATGGTCTTCCACAGTCAAATTATCTATGGCACAGTAAGGGGTAAGAATCTGAGATATATATATATATATATACCTGATGGTGATAGGAAATAGAGACTAGGATTGTATGGGGACATATTTTCTACCTCCAGTATTCTGGTGTGGTACTAATTTGTACTGATTCAGGAAATATAAATAAACATTTAAACATGTACATGAATCTGTGTGTTGTCTTTATCTGACAATATGGTACTTAATATCATATACATGCCTCTCACTTCTAGTCTCATTTTTGGTCAGTGAGATGTTTCTCACATCTTATCAGTGAGATGTTTCTCACATCTTTTCAGTGAGATGTTTCAGATGTAGTCTGTCAGACTACACACATTGATTGTCATAAGGAACTCATACAGAACTCAAAAGTATAAATTTTTAGTGTGACATAAGGATCTGATACAAAACAAAAAAGTATAAATATTAGTGTGGCATACAGAACTCATATAAAACAAAACAGTATCAATTTTAGTGTGGCATACGGAACTCATACAAAACTCAAAAATATCCATTTTAGTGTGGCAGACAGAACTCATAAAAAATTCAAAAGTGTTAACTTTTAGTGTGGCATACAGAATTCATACAAAACAAATATGTAAAAGTTTTAGTGTGGCATACAGAACTCATACAAAACTCAAAAGTATAAATTTTAGTGTGACAAGTCATACAAAACAAAGAAGTACAAAATGTGTACTAAATATCACATACAATTTGCCAGCAATACATATAATTATGTCCCTCAATATATACATGTATGTAAAATGTATGAAGACTTCATCAATTATGCAATTCCAGCTGTTTCTCAGTTGAATTATTCATCAACATGTTTTGAGTGAGAGATGCGGCTTCTAAAGAAAAGACATAAATTCATCCAAGTATCAAATGGAACTTTGATAGTCTATTTTAATTGCTTCTTGTGCAATGTGTTCTTCAGTTTTATAACATTGGTAGTTTGCTTTTCAAATATTTGTGAGATAGATATGAACTTGTTTCTGTTTTGACATTTTCTTTTTCAGTGAGACGAGTGACCTTTTGTTCTATTGTCATCAGTGCCCTTTGGTCCTGTTGTCATTGGTGACCTTCTGTCCTTTTGTTGTTGATGACCTTGTCTTGTTGTCATTGGTGACCTTGTGTCCTGTTGTCATTAATGACCTTATGTTATGTTGTCATTGGTGACCTTATGTTGTCATTTGTGACCCTGTGTCATTCTATGTGAATGTGTTCCTTACTTATACTTCTGTACATTATAAAATTCATCTCAAGAACTACCTGGTCAGTTCTCCTCAAATTCAGTATGCAACATTAGAATAAAGGTAGTAAAAGCTATGAATGTCATTATTTTGAACTTACCACTTGGTCAAGGTTATTTTAGATAGGCTGCCATTTTGGTGACAAGTAAGACTTTGTTCTTCCAGCATTAAACACATGGTTACATTTTGACCAGTTTCAGAATGTATAAAACCCTACAGAATAATACTGGTTACATTTTGACTAGTTTTAATATGTATAAAACCCTACAGAATAATACTGGTTACATTTTGACTAGTTTTAATATGTATAAAACCCTATAAGATAAAACTGGTTACATTTTGGCTAGTTTCAATATGTATAAAACTCTATAAGATAATACTGGTTACATTTTGACTAGTTTTAATATGTATAAAACCCTATAAGATAATACTGGTTACATTTTGGCTAGTTTCAATATGTATAAAACCCTATAAGATAATACTGGTTACATTTTGGCTAGTTTCAATATGTATAAAACCCTATAAGATAATACTGGTTACATTTTGGCTAGTTTCAATATGTATAAAACCCTATAAGATAATACTGGTTACATTTTGGCTAGTTTCAATATGTATAAAACTCTATAAGATAATACTGGTTACATTTTGACTAGTTTCAATATGTATAAAACCCTATAAGATAATACTGGTTACATTTTGGCTAGTTTTAATATGTATAAAACCCTATAAGATAATACTGGTTACATTTTGGCTAGTTTCAATATGTATAAAACTCTATAAGATAATACTGGTTACATTTTGACTAGTTTTAATATGTATAAAACCCTATAAGATAATACTGGTTACATTTTGACTAGTTTCAATATGTATAAAACCCTATAAGATAATACTGGTTACATTTTGGCTAGTTTCAATATGTATAAAACTCTATAAGATAATACTGGTTACATTTTGGCTAGTTTTAATATGTATAAAACTCTATAAGATAATACTGGTTACATTTTGGCTAGTTTCAATATGTATAAAACCCTATAAGATAATACTGGTTACATTTTGGCTAGTTTCAATATGTATAAAACCCTATAAGATAATACTGGTTACATTTTGGCTAGTTTCAATATGTATAAAACTCTATAAGATAATACTGGTTACATTTTGACTAGTTTCAATATGTATAAAACCCTATAAGATAATACTGGTTACATTTTGGCTAGTTTTAATATGTATAAAACCCTATAAGATAATACTGGTTACATTTTGGCTAGACTCTATAAGATAATACTGGTTACATTTTGACTAGTTTTAATATGTATAAAACCCTATAAGATAATACTGGTTACATTTTGACTAGTTTCAATATGTATAAAACCCTATAAGATAATACTGGTTACATTTTGGCTAGTTTTAATATGTATAAAACTCTATAAGATAATACTGGTTACATTTTGGCTAGTTTCAATATGTATAAAACCCTATAAGATAATACGGATGTGTATTTGTCTCTCAGAAGCAAAAAGGAAAATAAAAGGAATTTGAATACATAAGTCAAAGCAGAAATCATGGACCACCAAACAAATGAAATCTTCTATATTAATTAGAGTGACAAAATATACATAAAAACATCATCCAATGAAATATTATATATGTGTCCGTCTTCATATGCTCAGGTAAAGAGCCTCGAGGAGCAACGTGAACATTTATTGTAGTGATAAGGTCATAGGACATATTGGGGTCATACAAGGTCACAGATCTTCTATTAGTATTATATTGTCAGAATGAGGCTGGAATGCCCTTCACTGCTGAAACATTAGCCCCACACAATTATTGTTACTTCCAGAAGAATAACAGGCACCAAACACCTTGATTCACAGCCATGTGTTTCAGTGAATGTGACAATTAGATTGAGACGTTAAACTCCATTGATTATTACTGAATCACTTCTTGTAAAGAATTTTGATCCTGCATTACAATTTGAAAACTATAAGAGAGGTTAATTGTGAAAATTACACATAAGATGAGTGTTTTTTCTTCAGTTTACATGTATTCATGTAGTTTACATTCTGATTCACACTTTCAATTTCCACATTAATTAATTTGTTCCCATCTGCTGTACAGCAAGAGATTCCTCTCTTTCTGTAGAAGGAATTTTATTTAAAACACATTCAACATTTGACATACAATATATTCAGTAACTGTATATTGAGGCAGGTTGGTTTCCTGTTTTTTGGATTAGACAGTAAAAACTGGAGGTCCCGTGTCACAGTAGGTGTCGGCACATTAAAGAACCCTCACTGCTCAATGGCCATAAGTGCGGAGCATAGGCCAAAATTTGAAGCCCTTCGCCGGCATTTGGTGACGTCTCCATATGAGTGAAATATTCTTGAGTGGGACGTTAAACAACAAGAAACAAACAATCATTATGTCAAAATTGGTTGTCTTTATAAGGAGGTGGTCTTTATATAGAGGTTGATTTGTACACAAATGGTACTATTGGGGACAACAACAAAAATTTTAATGACTAGGTGGTCTTTAAACACAAGTGGTCGCAAAAGTAGGTTTTACTGTATATCAGTTAAAAAAAATTTCGTTATCTCGAATTCTGGATATCTCAAATTATTAGGGGTGGTCCCATGAGTTTTAGATAATGAGATCCACTATATATATACATGTATATATATAAATTTTATTGATAATTGGAAAGTGGGTGTGACAGAATTAAGGACCTGTGTAATGATATTGTACACATATACATGTACTCCATGGTTAGAATCTTAATGTTCATTTGGGTAACTTTTCAAAACCATTGACATATGATAATATCAACATTTGAGAGGAGGATGGGCAAAAACATGAAATAAGGCATGTTGATCTACTTGGGTCTTACTTTACAATGCAATTTATCAATTAACTACCATATAAAATCATTGAATGTCACTTTTTTATTATTATTATCATTAATTTATTTTTATTATCTCTTGTTTGTAAGACTTTTTTTAACATATTGGTCACAGAATAATCTCAACTTGTTAAAGTTGTTAATTTCTGATAAAAACTTGACACAGAGTTGGTTAACTTGTGACCAATCGTCAGACATGTCCTAGAATATTTGTATCACATACAGATATAAGGATAAAGGAATTTAGATATAAAGAGAGGTGTTCCGATATTCCCTGGAGGCTATCAGTACAGGTCATTTATCATGAGTTACATGATCTCTGCCATAACCATGTAGGTCATAGTGATTTTGACACAAATGTCCACTTTGGTGACAATCACCAAATCATTAATGGCTTCTCTCAACATATTCTCCTTAAGTTGACTTTTGTTTTTGTTGAATGAGTAAATAGTGTCACATTGCTGTACATGTCATTGTGTACTGGGTACATGTACAGAAATGTGTACTGGGTATATGTACAGTAATGTGTATTGGGTACATGTAAAGTAATGTGTACTGGGTATATGTACAGTAATGTGTACTGGGTATATGTACAGTAATGTGTACTGGGTATATGTACAGTAATGTGTACTGGGTACATGTCATTGTGTACTGGGTACATGTACAGAAATGTGTACTGGGTATATGTACAGTAATGTGTATTGGGTACATGTAAAGTAATGTGTACTGGGTATATGTACAGTAATGTGTACTGGGTATATGTACAGTAATGTGTACTGGGTATATGTACAGTAATGTGTACTGGGTATATGTACAGTAATGTGTACTGGGTATATGTACAGAAATGTGTACTGGGTATATGTACAGTAATGTGTACTCGGTACATGTAAAGTAATGTGTACTGGGTATGTGTACAGTAATGTGTACTGGGTATATGTAAAGTAATGTGTACTGGGTATATGTACAGTAATGTGTACTGGGTATATGTACAGTAATGTGTACTGGGTATATGTACAGTAATGTGTACTGGGTATATGTACAGTAATGTGTACCAGCGTTCCTTACAGGTCTTTTGTAATCTTTATTGTAACTAGGGTTGATATCTCCTCCTGAAAAAAAAAACATTAACAAACAAACAAACAAAAATATTATATTTACAAAATGTTCTTATTTATAACAAAAAAGGGAACTTAGAGAACAGTTACCAGTTTTGATGAAAACATACAGGATTTCCACAGAAAGATGAATGATCAGTGTCATAGATTTTTGGTCTGCTAATGGATGAGCCAAACAGAATTTGATATTAATTTCAATACTAAAATCATTTATTTTACACCAATGTCAGTGCTGTCATGTGAAACCTTGTAATGATTCAAAACTTGCAAAAAGGCAAAAATATGGTGTTGATAGTTCTGTGGGAACATCTACCACTGCAGACATGAGATTGCCACTGATTCTGCACAACTTGTACTTATCAGTGCCATGTAGTCGTAGGTTTGCCTCACTAAGCTGTAAGAGATATTCTGCAATTAATTAAAAACCTATTAAAATTAACTTAGTATTAAAGCAGGCAATTGGCAGATATAATACACTTCTATCTCAATTTTTTTTTTTTCCTTGATTGGATTTGCTTATGCCAAGATAACGAGCACTTCTGTGACTGTAAAACACCGGCTCACTGCTTTTATTACGTAGTGCATATATTTTACGTGAGTTCTAATAGTTGATTTAATAACTGCAGAATGGCACCGATATCTCAGCAGGATGGTCCTTCTGTTATATTGATATTTATTTCGCTTAGATGGTCAGGATTCAGAATTATAAAAATCCAATCATATTCTCATGCGGAGGTTCTGTGATAAATCAGTCCGATATTAACATGTTGTCACAAGGTAAATGCTGAAATACCTCATGCAAGGAATATTGATGGAAAATCTGTTTTCATAAAATATTCTTTATGTTATATATCATCCATATATCATAGGTGGACTGGTTACAAAAAAATATATCTCCAATATTAAAGGCAAAGTGCATTGTAAATCAGAAAATAAAGAGATAAAATGCAATAAATAGTACAGACACCTTTGACTTGCCTGAAATATTGTATGACCAGTCGTTGTACAAGAGATAATGAAAAGAAAAATGACCAGCGGTCATAATCAAATTAACATAAATGTAAATTACCTAGTCAGAATCTTTTGTTTGTTTATAATTTGTTGTTTTTTTTTATTTATTTTTTATTATTATTATTATTTTTGCCTTTGGCTGTGGTTTAATATGATCAAGCTAACTTTTAAACAGGAAATTTCTTTGAGTTGCAAAATAATCAAATTGTGTTGTACTTTCTTTGTTTTGACGTTGTAGTTTTGGTAACAATTTTTAGTAAATGTTGAAAGCCTGAGGGCTGTATGTACACAACTGCATGTCTACCAATAGGTCAAAGTCACTGCCTGACAATCAGTAGGTCAAGGTCAGGGTACTGTCCTTCTTATTTAGATCAATACAATCTTACATGGGTGTGGTGAGTGGATAAGGAAATCTCCGTCAGAGTGGAAAGAATCTGTTTGTCTAATCCAAGGCATTTTCTTACCACGAGGGTTGAGATTTCACTTCCACACAACACACCTGTGTTTGATTATTATTTTTCCCATGCTTCAAATACATGTTGTATGTTTGTAAAAAAAATCTTAAGCAACTTTGAATGCACTCATCACATAGAAGTTCTACATTATGAAATTGTATTGTGACGTCATAACGTGTGTAGCTTGTCTATCCCCTAGGGCGTGGACAGAGGAATTCTGACTTGGCAAAATAGTAGATATCATCCAGGATAGATGATCAGGTAAATTGATATGTACATATAGTGGTCACATGCATTGCATGCGTATTCATGTGCCAAATCAGACATAAATCGTCAGCGAATTATTGCAATTAATATACCTGTATTTATTGATAAATATTTGTTAGATATTTCTTTTTAAATCTAACATATCCTGGTAAACATTTATTTTTATGATAGTTTTTGTGTTGCTAGGCAACTGTCTTGTCATTTGTTTTTACAAAAGCTCAAAAGACATTTAAAATACCCCCAAAAATTTATACCTTACACACAGATTACCAGGCACTATGTCATTTCATATTATATTGCTTTCTAAACCCCGCAATTCAAAGATGAAGTCTCCGAACATGTCATGAAGTAGGTAATTTGTTTCTTTAAAAATGGCTAAATGTCAAACACAACTTTCCCTGCTATGAAACAGATAATATTAGATAAAGGTATTTAATGAAATGAAAAAGTTAAAATCGTTATAAAGACCTCACAAGAAAACATGTTCTTGTGTACCTCTGTCACACTGGATAAAATGCTGTCGATGGCATTTCTACAACACATGCAGGGGATAATATATTATACCAAAAAGATCAGCCATAAGCGCTACGATTTTTTCTGAATACTTGTTTGGCTATATGACTTAGTGGCACAGGACGTGGAGCATGTAGTGCCAGTTTAGGCCCAGTCATTCAGTACGTATATGAATAAATATACTTCAAGTCAAAGGTGATACATTTTACCGCTGTTTACAAACTAGTCTACTTTTTTATGGCCTTTCAATTGTGATAGATGAAGACACATGTAGATTTGAACTGTGCTGTTGATATATAGACAGAATTCCTCCTTTCATTTTATTTCCTTCAGTGATTTGACCCGCACTATTTGATTATTTTTTTTTTTTTTGCATATATATTACTTTTTGGGTCATTGGCTAAGATAGAGGGAAAATTGGTTTTTTAAGACAACTCAATCAATATAGAAAACTTATTGGACCTGCTTAATAAGCTATCCGAATAAGATGAGATAGTAGGTGCCAATTTCAGAAAACTATTTAGAACGCAAAAGGGAATATCGTACAAATATATTGATCTTTCTCTCTATTCATTTTTCCGGAATAGATTTTGGTCATTACTTGTGTCTGACTAATTCCAACCAACTAAATTATGGTATACACAAGTACAAGAGTTAACCGTCTTTTCTTTTTTTTTATCAAGTACAGAGGTCATTGAGTACAGTTCTAGCTTTCGGAGTCCTGTGTCTGTGTTTAAGAACACAGTAAGCCTATCACTCTTAACCTCTGTAATAGAAGGTGTACTGTTTTTACTAAAGTACAAGAAGTTTCTCTCTTGCTTGAATGACAAATCAGGTCATGGGATATATTTACATTTATAGATTACTTTTGCGTTTATTTTTCCGACATATATAATCCTTCTATTAAAAGTTGAGTTACAGAACATTTCTTTCCCTTTTTTAAAGCTCATCTATTATCATATACTGAATACAGATTAAAGAAAGCTCCTGGCAGTTTTTTTTGTAAAATGTTGGAAATTCTGTAGTCTTATTTTACTCCCACTTATAACTATTTATTTATGGAGAAATAAATCTATAGGTGTTTAATACTTATATGGAAATAAATTTTAACAGGTAAATTTTGTGAGATGTACACAGGCATAAACATTTTTGAATTCCTATGTAATATATGAAAAATGCTTGAGAAACCTAGGTTTGGCATTTATGAATTCCTATATAATATGTGAAAATTGCTTGAGAAACCCAGGTTTGGCTTTTTTGAATTGCAGTAGGGAACTTTCAAGTTAGTCTGGATTACTGTTATGATCCTGCATTTATTTGCACCTTTTCGATTTTGTTCCTCTGGGTTCTTCCGGTCCTAAGTTCTTCTGGTTTTCATATTTACCTTTGTAACGTATGTAAAGTAAATTGAATTATCCTTATTTTTAGTGCATTAACTTTATTTGGTATAAAGAAACCCAAAAGACTCTTACAACATATCATAGTGGGTTATTTACTTGAACGCCAAATTACTGAAATGTAGCAGGCGAGGAAAAATGTGCAGAGAGTCCAGGAATCGAACCCAGGGCCTTCTGAACACTAACAGGGCACTTTTACCAATAGCGCTATCAGGGTTTTCTATATATTTTTGAAACCAGAAATAACATTGAGGAACATTTTTCTAAAATCATGTAACTGGTGATAATAAAAGCAGGATTATAATGGTAATTCAGGCTAACTTGAAAGTTCCCTATTGATTAACTCGACCTTACTAAATGTATTTGTATATGAATATCACAGTAGATTTTACCTTATTTTCACAAAATACAAGATTTTTTATGCCTGTGTATAGCTCTTATTTGTTATTGTACATCAAGTACAAGTAGTAAAAGTATATAAAAACAATTGAAATAAGTTTTTGGTGAACACAGCTAATGCCTCTTTAGGTTAGAATGGATGTGGGTAGTGATAAAGTCAATTCAGTGGCATATAAGTATATCTTAAACACCTGAAACAGGTAAAGTTGTTGTGTGTATCTACATGGTTTCACATATCTGTAGTCCAGAACAAATTCTCTTTCAAGTTAGTAAGTCATTCGAAAGGCTTTTGTTAATTTTTACCAATGCTTTTTATTCAGCTAAGTTTCTTGCCATTTAAAAACAGAAAGAGAGAAAAAAAGAGTTAAGAATGAATCATGCAGAATTCTGTTTACGATACATTAACAAAGCATAGCTGTATTTACCACCTATTTATGTGGTGTTTTTTCAAAAGGTTATCAAGTACAAATTTAACGTGCCACATTTTTTCTTTCCCAAGCTTGTTGGTATGTTTTAAGTTAACATGTTTATATATAGTTTGTTTATGGAATATGAATTTAGAGATAAAAACAAATTTCTTAAACAAGAAAAATTAGATATTAATCATCAAGAATTTTCTTTTAGAACATTATTAACTAAAAGCAAATGGCTGTCTGTTCAGTATTTTAATCATTAAAAAAATCATAGATCTATTTATGTGGATCAGTTTATGATAGTCATAAATGTATGATTTATAATATTTCTTCTACGTTTTAGAATTGATGTGTGTAATGAGCATGTGTGTGTGTGTGTGTGTATGTGTGTGTGTGTGTGTGTGTGTGTGTGTGTGTGTGTGTGTGTTATAATCTTGACCATTTACAATTTTCAGTCAGAAAGCATACCAATCATGAGCAATATTTCAAGTAATTTCCATGACTTTTTAATGAGATGCATTACATATTATATATATGCATATGCATATACATGTATTTAAATATTGTTCAAAAAGAAATCAAGACATGGATTTGAAGAAAAAAAATTGAACTAATGCAGACAAATATCTTACTTAAGAATAACAAAGACGTGAACATGTATATAACACATAAATGACCACACATAAGTCAGAAGTTCACATGTACATAAAATTTATAACTTGTCCTAAAGCTAAAGGTTACACAAAAAACTTAGGACCAGAAGCAATCCACTTAAAAGAATTAAACCTTGCTACTTACAATAGTGATTTATACTGATTTGGAATGTTTCAATTTTCTGGATTTTATCAAGCAAATAAAATAATGAAATAAATGGTGATGGAATCAAATCTATCGTCACTTTATTTAATAAGTAGTTCATGAAATTTAATATAAAAGGCAAGAGCTTTCAAAGAAGCAGTCATTTGAACTTTGAACTTGCAATTGATTAATGCAGAGCATAACACACGAATCACTACTGGACTTTTTGATGTGCCAATAAATGGACTTTAATTTGATTTGATAGTAAAATATGTTAAATTTCTTGTGTGTTATGTCACAGTAACAGAACTGTAAATAACAATATATGTGTACAATCAAGAAATTAGCTGGCAAATTTTATTTGCCCAGTACATCCCAATAATCAAATTAATTTACTTTTGATGGAAGAAGCAATTATTGTGGGAAAACTTGCGCATGTGATGTTATAACAGCATTTGTTTGTAACTTTTGATGGAAAATAACATCTGCTTTGAACATATTTGCACTAGAGCATATCATAAGAAAATTTTGAACCCACAATGCACTATATATTTTACGAGCCAAGAGTGGCACTTTTCACGAATCTGTATTAGATGTTTGAGATGGTAAATTCATTTATACTTAATGGATATTAGCTACACGTTTGTTTCTGTTTATTTCTAAACATCGAGACTTTTTTAGATTGCCTATCTGACACAGAAATTGATCAAAGAAACTCTCCAGAAACAAAAAGCAAATCTTTTACTTAAATGCAATATTTTAACAATTATGTAGTACATATGTTTGTCTTTTTTTTTTTTTTTTTTTTTTTGCTGTTAAGTTTATCCCCTCATTCTTCCTTGACTAATATTTGTGTTTGAAAAATGTCTTGTGAAAGATATTCATGACTTTTTCATAGATCATTGACTTTTTTACCTTTGTATTCTGATGGTTCACAGTTTTGACCTTTCAAGGTCATACTTTTTAAGTACATAAAGGCAGCTTATATTTATGGCCTTAAACCAATAATAAAAGTACATTCCATTGGACCAATGATGATGGTTGGTTAGATAAGGCATTAACCTCATCTGACCCCTCGGCTTTGATTTAGAGTCATAATTAGATCGTGCCATACCCGAGATATATTGGCATGAGCAGTTCCTATCCAAGCACATGGATGTGATTGCCAGGTGCCTTTTCAATGAGATGTAAAACTAATGTCTCATATCACTAAAGGAACACGTTTCATATCACTAAAGGTGTGTAACTATATGAACAAGTCCCATATCACTAAAGGTATGTAACTATAGGAACAAGTCCCATATCACTAAAGGTGTGTAACTATAGGAACAAGTCCCACATCACTAAAGGTGTGTAACTATATGAACAAGTCCCACATCACTAAAGGTGTGTAACTATATAAACAAGTCCCACATCACTAAAGGTGTGTAACTATAGGAACAAGTCCCACATCACTAAAGGTGTGTAACTATAGGAATGGATCCCACATTACTAAATTTGCGTAACCAAAGAAAAGGGTCCCATATCACTAAAGTTGTGTAACTATAGGAACAAGTCTCATATCACTAAAGGTGTGTAACTATAGGAACAAGTCTCATATCACTAAAGGTGTGTAACTATAGGAAAGGGTCCCATATCACTAAAGGTGTGTAACTATAGGAACAAGTCTCATATCACTAAAGGTGTGTAACTATAGGAACAAGTCTCATATCACTAAAGGTGTGTAACTATAGGAAAGGGTCCCATATCACTAAAGGTGTGTAACTATAGGAACAAGTCTCATATCACTAAAGGTGTGTAACTATAGGAACAAGTCTCATATCACTAAAGGTGTGTAACTATAGGAAAGGGTCCCATATCACTAAAGGTGTGTAACTATAGGAACCCTGATCACATTCATCTGATTGCATTGGCACTTGTCCTAGTATAGGTCTAAATTAATGTGACACTTGTAAGTGTTGACATCTGCAAATGTGGTAAAATCTGGGGTGCGAATATCAATCCATTAAACCTGAAAAAAAAGGTTATCAATTTGCATCCTGGAAATAGATTTCTCTATGCAGTGATGTATATTGATAGGTAAAATCCTGGGTTACAGTTTACCCATGAAAACACCATATATCATGTGAACTTTCCCAAACCAGTATAGTATCTAGTGAGACTTGAACTGCCACTGAGATTAGAGACTATGATATAGTATGCTGTTATAACTGCAAGGCTATGGCGGACCATGTCAATTTATGGAACCTGAGTCAGTTGTGTAAGCTTATTCTTATAAGCTTAAAACATGACATAACTGCTTCAACTGTGCTTCTTATAAGCATGGAACATCACTGCTTTAACAGTGCTTCTCATCAGCATGAAACATCACTGCTTCAATAGTGCTTCTTATAAGCATGAAACATCACTGCTTCAACTATGCTTCTTATAAGCATGGAACATGGTGAAATATAGAAAAGTTTCATACCATTATTTTTTTTTTTTTTTTTTTATTTCAATTTCGCATTGGTTTCATTGAAACTACAAATTCACATGCATTTTGTGGTTATTAGTGACATGTGATTGACGGAATTTTGCTGTGTGTCGCTCTTGAGTGACATATGACCAAAAATAAATGCAAGTCTGATTAGAGAAGTCTCCCTTGGTGACATATTTATTATGTAATAACACTAATTTTAGACATGTCAGTTATCATATATTCTGCGCCACAAGCACTGATCTAAATGTATATAAATGAAAAGGCTCTAGGCTAAGAATTTAAATGATACTTAAATGAAGCAACATGATATGTATGGTAGGCAATCTATTTTACAATAACAGATATCTTCATAAAATATTCATCAAATTGAAATACTCAAAGTCATTCAATGAATAAATCAATTAAAAAAATCTGCATAAATCTGAACTTTCTCTATCTATTTTAAAATGAATATTTAAAATCAGTGGCATGGTTGTGAGACAGTTTCAAATTTAATTTATTGCTTGGACAACTTTTCTTTTTTCATTCAGTGATTTCCCAATAAAAAATAATAACTGACAGATACATAAGTATATAATACATATATTTTAATGTCCGTCTTATCACGGCAGTTATTTTAATCTGTAAAAATAAAAGTTTTTTAACACTCTATTGATTTTGTATCCTGTATCATATAAATGTTCGAATTAAATGTTGAGTTTAATTGGACTTGAATTTTCAGTTAAATGTTTTCTGCATTTTCTCATACACACATTAATTCTCAAGGAATTCATCTAGTACTTCTTTGTTAATTGAATGTTTTAGAATACCAGGTTGTACATGCAAATACTGTATTACCAACTGGAAATATCAACCTCCAAAGTCTCAATGGAGAAAGTTAATGCTCTCTAACAAAACTTCGATCTGGCAATTTACCGTGTCTGTACATATCCTAATGAGTTAAAGGAAAGTGGCGTAAATTAGTTAATTGTTGTTATCATTTACAAAATATTTCAACTTGCAGATTCCTGAAAAAAGATTTTGATATGACCTTTAAAATGCACCAGTTGATACCTGTTGATAAACTATAGGTAATATCTGTAAGATTTACCAAATGTATAATGGAAAACCCTGTCAACTTTGTCTATATATCATATGTCTTCTATAAGCTTCATTTAGCTTTCTGCTTGAGACTTTCAAAGAACTAAATAGCAACAACATCTGGTTCTGTGCATGCTTACAAAACATAATTGGAGAGATTTACCTACAGTTAAACTTAAGATCAACATTTCATGGGAACACCATGGGGTTCTTTTACTGAAATTTTGGTTTCACATTGTAATTCTCAAAACTTGTTTAGTTCTTCTATTGAGAAGATATCAAATGCCTTGATTTTATTACAAAGGGAAGCAAATACTTGCAGGTTTATAAATTATTTTATTACATTTTGCTTGGGATAAAGAATGGAAAGATATGGTTTGTGGTAAGGGGTTACTTGGTGCAGTTTTAGATAACAAGAGAGAAAAGTATGTCAGCTGGATCCTTACATTAAAGTAAAGAAGATAGCTGGCAAATAACATGTTGAACAGTTCTAGTAATCTGATACAAGCAATAAATCATTTCTATTTTTACCAGTAAATTTCTCTTTTGTTCTATGTTCTATCCCTGGAGAGAAAGAATGGAGATGTAAACTTTTATTAAAATTTCAACATTTTTATCTACATGAAATACATAAAGTTCTGAGAATGTGTTTTTTCCTATTGAATTATGTAGGTCTACTTATTTTGACATCCCAGGAAAGTTCTGAGAAAGTGTTGTGTATTTTCCTGTTAAATTATGTAGGTCTACTTATTTTGACATCCCAGGAAAGTTCTGAGAAAGTGTTGTGTATTTTCCTGTTAAATTATGTAGGCCTACTTGTTTTGATATCCCAATATCTTGCTTCCTTACTCCTTTTTTGTTCTCATTTATTTACATGTATTTGTGTTACAGTGTATTTCAATATCAATTTGGGTCTACTGCATTTTCAGTTTTTATTATAAACATTTTTTCTGGGTGGATATTACATTTTTAGAATACTTCATTATTCTGGTGAAATACAAGATAAAAAGCCGAAATCATACTTGTTTGTTCCACCTCAAAACATTTAAAGTGTTCCCATTGTAAAAGTCGATCTCTGTACTGAGTAACCTATATGCATCAGTGATTTTGACTTGACACAGAACTAGTATCTTGTTACCAGAACAAGTAGATTTATCATGTAGTTCACTGATAGTGTTATTGGTCACCAGAAACAGGATTTGATATTGTGCAAAGAAAATATTTTCATTATGATGTTTATTTACATCTATAAAGGCAATTGCGAAATATTCAACTGTCATTTATTTCTATTTTGATATGGATAATTTTAGATAACATTATTTTTTTCATTTCTTTACATTTTGCATTTTATTGATATCAGTTTTCAAACTTTGATATGATTGTTTGATTGAAAGGAAATACTCTGAATGATACAATAAACAATCTGTTTTTGTTTCCACTTCAAAATATTTACAAAACAAAAACACTTGTTTCTTTTTCTTTTAATTTCCTTATGAAAGATAATTAATGTGTATGGATATTAGCAATTATACAGAATCTTTTAAATATTTCAATTTAGAATAGAAAAAATAAAGAGAAATTTTAAGTACTGAAGTCTGATTCATTCAAGTAACCCAAATCATAACGGTGCGTGTTTTTACAGCTAGATGACTCAAGTGTTTGCCGAGAGTAATCTCCCTTTATCACTTCGTGTCCGCCATTTTTGCGCTAATTTACTAGGATTTTGCATGGTTCTTGAAGAAAAATAGGATGAGAGGTGAACAAGTGCGGGTCATATAGGGTGACCATGTGAATGGTAAACTGTTACAAGTCGGCAACTGTGTGTCTTTTTGTACTAATGTAGCATGTTAATATACTCTCTTTATAATTGTATCGTAGATTTGCCCGTGATATTAGCCATTGTGTATCTTTCTTTGATTGTCGACAATTTGGCAACCATTTTATTTCCTATGCATAACTAACCTGTTCATTTTGAGCTGATATAGGGTTTGATTATGCTGGTGATAAATGTAACTACCACACCTAACATTAGCATAGATCTACACGTATAAAGAAATTTCGACTTTTAGTTCAATCAAATTGATTTTAAATCATGCATGAAAAGTTGTCATTAGATCTAATTAACATGGAATCTATACCTATGTTCTGACTGTAAAGTAAGTAAGGTATATGTCAGGTGTCCTGACTGCAAAATAAGTAGGGTATATGTCTGGTGTCCTGACTGCAAAATAAGTAAGGTATATGTCAGGTGTCCTGACTGCAAAATAAGTAGGGTATATGCAGTAAGCACAGGCGTCGGAACTGGGTGGGGCTTAGCCCCCCCCCCTTTTTTTTTTGCAAAGATAGACATTAGTGTTAAAAATTGACATTTCTGGCGTGTGTATATGTGTTTAAAGTTGGTTTAGCCCCCCCCCCCACACACACACACACACTTTCAATTTGCTTCCGACGCTGATGGTAAGACAATCTTTTTAACAGCAGATAAGGGCTAATTATGGATAGATTTGAGATTAAAAAATTTTTCCTCTTATTCTCAGATTTTGTTGGGCTTAGTTGTTTGATTTGGACTTGTATTCTTACAAATATATTAAGAAATTCAGTATAACTAATAAATTAGTATAATGTTTGGTGTGAATACATGTATACATAGGTATGTATAAAAATGTACTTATCAATACATGTATACTTATGTATAAAAATGTATTTATAAACATGTTATACAATGTATAACAAATTATACACATTAACAATATAGTGTACACATACTGTATGACAAATTGTACACAAACTGTTACATGTACAGTGTACTGTACACATGTACAATGTATATCTAATTGTACACAATTACAATACACTGAACACATACACATGTACAATATATATCTAATTGTACACATTTACAATACTGAACACATACACATGTACTATGTATATCTAATTGTACACATTTACAATACTGAACACATACACATGTACAATGTATATCTAATTGTACACATTTACAATACACAACACATACACATGTACAATGTATATCTAATTGTACACAATTACAATATACTGAACACATACACATGTACTATGTATATCTAATTGTACACATTTACAATACACAACACATACACATGTACAATGTATATCTAATTGTACACATTTACAATATTGAACACATACACATGTAGAATGTATATCTAATTGTACACATTTACAATACACAACACATACACATGTACAATGTATATCTAATTGTACACAATTACAATATACTGAACACATACACATGTACTATGTATATCTAATTGTACACAATTACAATACAATGAACACATGTACAATGTATATCTAATTGTACACATTTACAACACTGAACACATACACATGTACTATGTATGACAAATTGTCCACAAACTCTTACATGTACAATGTATGATAATTTGTACAGGGCAAAAGAAGAACATTGTTCTACATATGAATCAGGGGTTCAAATTTTTTTTTTTTTGAAACTCAAGTCCAGGACTTGGAGTGTAAATTTCTGGCAAGTCCAATCGACAAATTTCAAAGTCTGTGCTGAATTTTGTTTATAAGTAATACAGTAAAATTAAATGAATGCAGATGAGCCCTCGGACTTCAGGTGTGCCAAGTCCAAACCCAAATTAACCAAGTCCCAGACTTCGGACTTTGGGGAATTTTAAGCTCTGATGATTCCTAATTTTGGCTTAATGGACTCCAGAGTGACATTGAATCATAATACCCCAACTATGCCAATCACAAATGAGAGGGCACAGATGTATTTCATGTACATGTAATTCCTTGATCAACGTTTACTTATTGTGTTGAAGGAAATATAATGTACATTTATCTGGTGATTTTCCATCTTACATGTATATATTTGGAGTCCAAATTTTGATCCCATTCCAAATGCAAAACTGATTTTTTTTTTCAAAAATGGTTATGAGAAATCCAAAAATTTATTTGTAAAAAAAAAAACCAAAACATGAAAATCTGTTTTTCTACCCAAACATACTTGTAGTTGTAAAATGTGATTACATTTGTACCAGAGTATCCTGTTACCATCGAAAAACGAATTATTTTTAATAGAAAATAGTTCACATACATGTAGAAAAGGCACATTTTTTCAGTAACATGTTACATGTATATCTGATAATCAAATGCCTGATATTATATGACAATAAAATATATCAGTAGACAGACAAACAAAATCCGATTACTGTGATTTTTCTATAGTATCCACGGGGCCAGAATTCGTCTCCATTCCCAATGGAAAATGCATGTATTTTTTCCTAATTTGATGTTGATCTCATTACTGTAATAAAAAGAAGAAAAATAATGTAAGGGGAAATGCATTTAAAAAATGCATTTTAGATTTTCATATGTCCACACAATTTCCCCAATATTACACAGTATTTCCCAGTTGTGTTGCCAACGGTAATTTCCCAAAAATTGACAGAAAAAGGCATGCATTAGCTAGCTGGGAAAGTTGTCAGCAATGTTAAAGTGAAGACTTGATATGTCGTCATAGATAATTTTTCTCCAACTCAAAGTACACGAGATGACCCCAAAATGAAGAGGAAAAAGTCTAGATCTGATATAGTGTAATGTTTTAGTTTAAGTATGTTTTTCTTTTTTTCAGTTTTGAAGACTCAAACAGTAACACAATGCCTACCATGGCGAACCCTTACCACCGTCCCATGGAGCTAGGGTCCGACAGTTTGGCACACAAAGCTCGCAAAAACAAAGAAGATAAATATTGTGGTGTGTGTGGAGACAGGGCTCTTGGATACAATTTTGACGCAATTTCTTGTGAATCCTGTAAAGCATTTTTCCGCAGAAATGCGCCAAAAGGACTGGTATGATCCTTTTCACTTTTAAGATTTTGATAACTATTTGTGGGAGTGATAATGACAATCCCATTATCAGAACTGTATTGTTATCTCGGGAACATCCTGTGCTGTAATTTACATTCATATACATTTTTTCCTCACTGCCATTGACATATTTCTAATTTAATACAATTTCATCACTTTATAAGTCGGCCATGTCTATTCTCCTACTACCAGATGCAGAGCTTTGTTTATCCTCTGTAAATATCATTTCATGAATGATATTGTCTATAAAATGCTGATGAAGTTTGCTGAAGCTTTGCGTTATTCAGCAGTGTTGTAATCCACCCACAAGCTGTAATATATGTATTGTGTACGCATTTAACCTGTATCAAAGATGTTGTACTGTCTCTTTTATGTATCATTGTAATGATTCCATTTATACTGAGTGGAAACCAGAAAACACAAAAACTCCAACTTAATGCAGCCTTTGTTCATTTTTTTAAAATGTGTATCTCCTCTTTACATGCTTTATGATCTCAGCAATTGATGCCAATCAATGTAAATAAAAATAAGATAATGTAGAAAATTTGTTGAAAAACCGGTGACCTGTCAAAAAAAATATTTGATTTATAAACCTTTTGAAGGTGATCATAACTTAACAAAGGGATTTTACTCACTTTTGGGGAATGGAGTCTGAGCCTTTTGAATTGAAAATTTTAAGTAACATTTTGTAGAATTGGGAAAACTAGAAATATCAGAACATTTGAAAATGCAAAAAACTCCCTCTAATGTTAAATACATTCCAAAATTAAATTTGCTGTCTTAGAAAAAGGAGATAAAAGCTATTTATCAGAATCAGATGAATGTGTTTTTAATACTGTTTCATTATTTATAAAGATTTTCTTATCAAATTTCGAATTAGTAAATTTTTGGTTTGCTAACTGAACATATTGCTCAATCCATTTAAATCACACATTTTTGCATTTGTTTTCAAATCAGCAGACAGGCAAATTAAAGTGCATTTATAAAAATTTAATGCCCCTTTCAATATTTTAGTCCTGGATTTCTGTTCAATGTAAAACACTTACATAGATGTTGACACCTTAGTTTAACTTGCTATTATGAAGTGTGAACATCGTAAAATGACATATTCTAACTATGGATTCCAATAACTATCATGTCTGCAAACAACTGATAAAGCAGTCTCAAGTTTAGTGAATATTAAAGAAAATTGTCACACAACGTATTTGCTACAGAATGCACCTGTTCCCAGGTGTAATCTTAACATATCTATTTGAAACTAGAGAATATCAAGCCATTTCATGTTGATACACACTAATACACTTGGCACCACAGGGAAAGCGAGATAATTTTCTGTGCACAATGTGTTCTTTGTAAAGGGCCACTGCTGATCAATAGTACAAACCAAATAAAATTTTAATTAATTTCACATAAAATGGTAATATGAAAACCTACCATATCCATCGTGAAATAGCTAATTGAACGTGTCAAAATTCATGGTAATCAGACACCGGTCTTTCATCCATATTGAAATTGTAAGATTGTCTTGGGGGGAAAAGAAAATTCTGATATGTATCGTAAGTTTGACAAACATTTATATTGATGACAGGCTCAATTATGCATATGTTAAGGCCGTTACACAAATTCTATAAAAAAAATCTTTTAAAGCATGTGTAAATTTTTCTGATTTAAAAAAAGAATAATTATTTTGCACTTTGAAATGTAGTTCAAAATTCTAATAGTGGAAGACTGCTGATGAATTGTAATATATAAGATAACGAACATCTTATGTTCTTACTTGGGTTTTTGTACTTATTTGTCGACGCTAAACCAAATAAGTCAGATTGATGTGATTATCTGCTTGTAGTGACTGAATTGTGGAAAGTATCAGTTATGAAAGCAGAAGGTACCAAATCTGAAACCATGCTAAGTCAAAACTGCAGTTGTACAATGTGTTTTTAACTGAGCATTCAGCATTAACAGTAAAATACTTGGGTGTAAGCCTGAAACTAATATCAGATGATATAGTATGCACAGTGATACTGCTTCACCTACTTGTACATGGTTTATGGAAGGTCTAAAATGTTCCTGAAACAGGACATCAGTGAAGTGCCATTTATAACTGCCACAGAAAACATGGTTTGAGGACATCCCGGCCAATTCCTTTTGAATATGTTTTATACAGTAAAGGGAACAACATTATGACTAGCCCTTTCTCTCCCTCATCTTCAGACAAAAAACTGATTTGATAAATAATTTTGCAAATAAATAAGAAGCAGTGAAGCTGCTATAATATATCATTGAAATTTCCAACCTAGAGGCCAGTTACTCTAACTCGGATGGGGCTGTTTGGATAGTGATACTGCATTCTTTATAAATCTGTCTTTATCTCTGGATATTGAGTGGACAAACTATACAGGTATAGTGAACTAGGAACTGTCAACAAAACTAGTCAATACATGACATAATTGTCAGTGCCGTGTCAATTGCTTTGTGCTTTATATTCTGGTGACTGTTAACCCTTTCACCCCTGAGTATCTTTATGGTATGCTCTTTTCTATTGTTTATGCCAGTCTATTATAACCTGTAGGGTTGAAAGGATTAAGACTTAATGGGCCACTTGCATACTAAATACATTTGTAAAATTTGGAAATTTTTGCCCCTGGTTATTTTTGCCCTTTTACAACAGAAAATTTATTCACCCAATCTCAAAATCTCGCCCTAGATCACTGTAGTCTCAAGAATGACATGCTAGTCTGTGCTTCAGTTATTTAACTGGTAATTTAGCTTTCATTTTAAATACGCCCTCTCATCGAAGGACAAAAATGGCAAAAATTAAACAGCGAAAATTTCAAGGTACTGGGAGACAGTACACATATTCATGTATAAAACTTTATAATGTTCCTCAAACATGTTATGCTAGATTTCATTGAACCCTTTTAATGTTAAGAGGAAAAAGTTGGTACCATGCACAAACCATATAATGAAATTTAGTTTTAAATGTACATGTATTTGAATAAGAAAAGTTTTGAACCCATACTGTGCATTAATGGTTCATATTTCCTTAAACAAGTATATTAGATTAATACTGTTGGCATGTCGTTATTTTCTTTAACTGTCTAGAATATTGATTGATTCTTAATCCTGATATGTTTGTACATATCCCCACTAGAATTCCAGGTCAGATTGCATAAGTGAAATTATTGATTGCTATTCTGAAAGTGTTAATAATAATTAGAAAAAGTGGGCTTTTGTTAGGCGTCCAGGAGATTGTGATGTATCGAGGCTTTACCATCAGCAGGAGTACGAGCCTTAACATCCCTTCAGTATTCTTGTTATTTATGGTCTATATGCAGGTGGTATAATATTTTCTATTTGATTGATGCTGGCAAAGAAACTCATGACAGTATATTCACTCTCACTTCCCTGCTTCATGCTGTTAAACTTTCAGTATTGGCTTGGTCCTATCCACTGTTACTCTGAAGTCAGCATGCAGAGTTTTATAATAATCCTGAAACAGATTCACACATAATCTTTACCATCAATCATGGATTTAAACTAATTGAGCATCATTATCTGGCTTTGAATATTGCCAGGAAATTGTAGAATATGTTCTTTTTGTTTCATTAGTCAGTAAGAATTCTAAAATGATTTTTACTTTGGACAGTAAATCAAGGGGTAAGGTAAACTAGAAACTATTGGAACAGAATGTATGTTTTACTAAATGTAAACCCTTAAGATTGCAAAATTGTCTTACCCTTCTAGTCAAACTTTAACACCTGCTTAAGGTTTACCTGCTTTATTGATAGAGCAGATTTAAGTGTGTTGCTTCTAGCCAAAGTCTTTAAAACTATAGAAATTATTACTATATGAATGAGAAGTACAGCGGGAATTCTTATATATACTGACTGTGACTGTGAAACTAGAGAGAAGTACAGCGGGAATTCTTATATATACTGACTGTGACTGTGAAACTAGAGAGAAGTACAGCGGGAATTCTTATATATACTGACTGTGACTGTGAAACTAGAGAGAAGTACAGCGGAATTCTTTTATATATACTGACTGTGACTGTGAAACTAGAGAGAAGTACAGCGGGAATTCTTATATATACTGACTGTGACTGTGAAACTAGAGAGAAGTACAGCGGGAATTCTTATATATACTGACTGTGACTGTGAAACTAGAGAGAAGTACAGCGGGAATTCTTATATATACTGACTGTGACTGTGAAACTAGAGAGAAGTACAGGGAATTCTTATATATACTGACTGTGACTGTGAAACTAGAGAGAAGTACAGCGGGAATTCTTATATATACTGACTGTGACTGTGAAACTAGAGAGAAGTACAGCGGGAATTCTTATATAGATGGACTGTGACTGTGAAACTAGAGAGAAGTACAGCGGGAATTCTTATATATACTGACTGTGACTGTGAAACTAGAGAGAAGTACAGTGGGAATTCTTATATAGATGGACTGTGACTGTGAAACTAGAGAGAAGTACAGCGGGAATTCTTATATATACTGACTGTGACTGTGAAACTAGAGAGAAGTACAGTGGGAATTCTTATATATACTGACTGTGACTGTGAAACTAGAGAGAAGTACAGCGGGAATTCTTATATATACTGACTGTGACTGTGAAACTAGAGAGAAGTACAGCGGGAATTCTTATATATACTGACTGTGACTGTGAAACTAGAGAGAAGTACAGTGGGAATTCTTATATAGATGGACTGTGACTGTGAAACAGAGAGAAGTACAGGGGAATTCTTATATATACTGACTGTGACTGTGAAACTAGAGAGAAGTACAGCGGGAATTCTTATATATACTGACTGTGACTGTGAAACTAGAGAGAAGTACAGTGGGAATTCTTAGATAAGAAACTAGAGAGAAGTACAGGGGAATTCTTATATATACTGACTGTGACTGTGAAACTAGAGAGAAGTACAGCGGGAATTCTTATATAGATGGACTGTGACTGTGAAACTAGAGAGAAGTACAGCGGGAATTCTTATATATACTGACTGTGACTGTGAAACTAGAGAGAAGTACAGTGGGAATTCTATATAGATGGACTGTGACTGTGTGAGAGAAGTACAGCGGGAATTCTTATATATACTGACTGTGACTGTGAAACTAGAGAGAAGTACAGTGGGAATATAGATGGACTGTGACTGTGAAACTAGAGAGAAGTACAGCGGGAATTCTTATATATACTGACTGTGACTGTGAAACTAGAGAGAAGTACAGCGGGAATTCTTATATATACTGACTGTGACTGTGAAACTAGAGAGAAGTACAGCGGGAATTCTTATATATACTGACTGTGACTGTGAAACTAGAGAGAAGTACAGTGGGAATTCTTATATATACTGACTGTGACTGTGAAACTAGAGAGAAGTACAGTGGGAATTCTTATATAGATGGACTGTGACTGTGAAACTAGAGAGAAGTACAGCGGGAATTCTTATATATACTGACTGTGACTGTGAAACTAGAGAGAAGTACAGTGGGAATTCTTATATATACTTACTGTGAATATGAAACTTGGTGAATGAGTTGTTAATGATTTACACCTCTGATGCAGAACTTAACACATTCACCCCTAAAGACACATTTGGACTGGTCTAAGTCATTGATTTACAGAGGAGTCAATTGTTTTTCAGAGGTTGATAAGTAGTTTAATTGATTATGTACTATGATATGTAGGATATTTTGAGATTCTATTGTGTATATATTACTGTGTACTTTCTCTCTGTATCTAAAGGTATTAGATTTAAATGTGTTAAATCTGCTCTAAAAATCAAGGTGCAAGTATTGGAACACAAAAAAACTGAAATCATTATGAGTGTTCGTGTCAACAGAGAATAGAGGCCATCCATTTTTTATATAGAATTGTATTGATAAGATGATCTGAATGAATTCTGTGTACAAATCTTAGAAGAACTGAAAACGTCAAAAACATTCAAATCTTTTCTTGCTAGGGTTTGAACAATGGTGGCCAATACAGACTTGATAATATCAGTGGGAATATTGTAGTTAATCAATATATCATTGACATCACCATTGACGCTGCAATAATGTACAATTTAGGCTGCTTGTTCAATTATTTTTCACAAGTTATGATATGTTCTTGATCGAATATCAATATGGACGTGACATGGTTGTACACTGCCAGAACTTGTCACAATGTTAATTATTAGAAAGGAAAATTCTGCAGTCTTGTGTAATAATTGTAGGAAATTTAAACTTGATTTATTAAAGTCAGCCAGACAGCAGATAAAAAAAATTGATAAAATGTCATCTAGAGTTTAGATGAGTTTCAGACTTGAATTATTACTCAAGTCTAAAGTCCTACTAAAATGATGATATTACAGGATATAGAAGATCAAAAGTACTGTAAAAATTATAAAACAGGTTAGCCTGATAATATTAATTTGATATTCGTAGAAAATATATGGAAAATTACAAGAAATTTAGGTATCACCTCTGGACCTAGTTGTTCATTTATTGGTTAACTTGAACTACTGGTTAAATATAACCCTGGTTTAAATATTGTAACTGTGGGTTATATAACCTAGGATTGAATTTTTATAACAGTCCCAAACTTTCAGTCATTTTGAAAATATAGCTCTTAATTGGTTAAAATATGTAACCGGGTCTCAAAATATGGCTAAATTTTCCATATGTAAGTGATGATTTAACAAAAGATATATTTTACCAATCATTGAGCAACAGAATTTAAACCTAGGTTACATATAAATCCTTGGTTATGATAGTTAACCGAGGTTTAAAATTTTACCAGTAGATAAACAACTGGGCTGATGGTAATATTGTGTCATTGACACATTTGTATTATTTTCTGCTTTGCACATTTTTGTTTTGTTTTTCAAATTCAGTTTCATAGAATTCCTGAAGCAAACAAATTGTTTTTAATAGGAACAAGGTTAGCAAAATGTTAACCCAAAGTTTTGACTTGTAAACATTATTGGTTTAGTGTATCAAACTTCTTAACTATAAACTTTTAAAGTATTTGATTATTTTAAAGTGGGAATGTTGTAGCTTAGATAATGATGTCTGTATTGAAATACAGAAAATGGTACCATATAACAATATTACCCTGTAGTAATCTATAACAATATTGCCCTGTAGAAATCTAGACTTCTAAGGACCAACATGAAACAAGTGAAAGATCATCAATTTTGAAGAATTTGAAAATATTTTTAAAAACATTTTTGCCTGCGTGTAATACATGTACATAGCTTGCCTTTCATTGTGGGGAAGTGTGTCAAATTTAAAGTGTTGAATATATTCAATGTCTTCTCAAAAAGCATCTCATCCCCTATTTTTGGATTTGGTTACTCTTAGGATAATGCGTGTTTATGCCACTGTACTTTGAGTATCCTGTCCACTCACTCAGGGGTAGGATACTGTTTACACCACTGTACTTTGAGTATCCACTGTACTTTGAGTATTACCCATGTACTTTGAGTATCCTACCACTCACTCAGGGGTAGGATACTGTTTACACCACTGTACTTTGAGTATCCTATCCACTCACTCAGGGGTAGGATACTGTTTACACCACTGTACTTTGAGTATCCTATCCACTCACTCAGGGGTAGGATACTGTTTACACACTGTACTCTGGTAGGATCACTCAGGTTTACACACACTGTACTTTGAGTATCCTATCCACTCACTCAGGGGTAGGATACTGTTTTACCACTGTACTTTCAGTATCTGTACTCACTCAGGGGTAGGATAGTTTACACACTGTACTCTGAGTCCCTATCCACTCACTCAGGGGTAGGATACTGTTTACACCACTGTACTTTGAGTATCCTATCCACTCACTCAGGGGTAGGATACTGTTTACACCACTGTACTTTCAGTATCCTGTCCACTCACTCACTCAGGGGTAGGATACTGTTTACACACTGTACTTTGAGTATCCTGTCCACTCACTCACTGTTTACACACTGTACTCTGAGTATAACTCAGGTTTACACACACTGTACTTTCAGTATCCTATCCACTCACTCAGGGGTAGGATACTGTTTACACCACTGTACTTTCAGTATCCTGTCCACTCACTCAGGGTAGGATACTGTTTACACCACTGTACTTTGAGTATCCTATCCACTCACTCAGGGGTAGGATACTGTTTATACCACTGTACTTTCAGTATCCTGTCCACTCACTCACTCAGCAGTAGGATACTGTTTACACACTGTACTTTGAGTATCCTGTCCACTCACTTTGTTTACACACTGTACTCCCTGTCCACTCACTCAGGGGTAGGATACTGTTTACACACTGTACTCTGAGTATCCTGTCCACTAACTCAGGGTAGGATACTGTTTACACCACTGTACTTTCAGTATCCTGTCCACTCACTCACTCAGCAGTAGGATACTGTTTACACACTGTACTTTCAGTATCCTGTCCACTCACTCAGCAGTCACTCAGCAGTAGAGTATCCTGTCCACTCACACAGGGGTACTGTACTTTTACACAGTATCTGAGTATCCACCACTCACTCAGCAGTAGGATACTGTTTACACACTGTACTTTCAGTATCCTGTCCACTCACTCAGGGGTAGGATACTGTTTACACCACTGTACTTTCAGTATCCTGTCCACTCACTCAGGGGTAGGATACTGTTTACACCACTGTACTTTCAGTATCCTGTCCACTCACTCAGGGGTAGGATACTGTTTACACCACTGTACTTTGAGTATCCTGTCCACTCACTCAGCAGTAGGATACTATTTACACCACTGTACTTTGAGTATCCTGTCCACTCACTCAGGGTAGGATACTGTTTACACACTGTACTTTCAGTATCCTATCCACTCACTCAGGGGTAGGATACTGTTTACACCACTGTACTTTCAGTATCCTATCCACTCACTCAGGGGTAGGATACTGTTTACACCACTGTACTTTCAGTATCCTATCCACTCACTCAGGGGTAGGATACTGTTTACACCACTGTACTTTGAGTATCCTGTCCACTCACTCAGGGGTAGGATACTGTTTACACCACTGTACTTTGAGTATCCTGTCCACTCACTCAGCAGTAGGATACTGTTTACACCACTGTACTTTCAGTATCCTGTCCACTCACTCAGGGTAGGATACTGTTTACACACTGTACTTTGAGTATCCTATCCACTCACTCAGGGGTAGGATACTGTTTACACACTGTACTTTCAGTATCCTGTCCACTCACTCACTCAGGGGTAGGATACTGTTTACACACTGTACTTTGAGTATCCTGTCCACTCACTCAGGGGTAGGATACTGTTTACACACTGTACTCTGAGTATCCTGTCCACTCACTCAGGGTAGGATACTGTTTACACCACTGTACTTTCAGTATCCTGTCCACTCACTCACTGTTTACAGCTTTGAGTAGGTCCACTCACTGTTTACTGTTTACACACTGTACTTTCAGTATCCTGTCCACTCACTCACTCAGCAGTAGGATACTGTTTACACACTGTACTTTCAGTATCCTGTCCACTCACTCAGCAGTAGGATACTGTTTACACACTGTACTTTCAGTATCCTGTCCACTCACTCAGGGGTAGGATTCTGTTTACACACTGTACTTTCCACTCACTGCAGTAGTACTGTTTACACACTGTATCCACTCACTCAGGGGTAGGATACTGTTTACACACTGTACTTTTAGTATCCTGTCCACTCACTCAGGGTAGGATACTGTTTACACCACTGTACTTTGAGTATCCTGTCCACTCACTCACTCAGGGTAGGATACTGTTTACACACTGTACTTTGAGTATCCTATCCACTCACTCAGCAGTAGGATACTGTTTACACACTGTACTTTGAGTATCCTATCCACTCACTCAGGGGTAGGATACTGTTTACACCACTGTACTTTCAGTATCCTGTCCACTCACTCAGGGGTAGGATACTGTTTACACACTGTACTTTGAGTATCCTGTCCACTCACTCAGGGGTAGGATACTGTTTACACCACTGTACTTTCAGTATCCTATCCACTCACTCACTCAGGGTAGGATACTGTTTACACACTGTACTTTGAGTATCCTATCCACTCACTCAGGGTAGGATACTGTTTACACCACTGTACTTTCAGTATCCTGTTCACTCAGTCAGGGGGTTTGTTTTCATACATATAGTTTCCAAGATTATACTCATGATGCAGTACAGGTAATTTTTTGTACAGGTTTAACGTTATATTCATTTCTGTGTTTTTTCTTTCCAGGACTATTTTAAGTGTCCATATGAGGAGAAGTGCAAAATGGACGTTTCAAATCGTCGCTTCTGTAAAAGATGCAGATTACGCAAGTGCTTTGAAATTGGAATGCGGAAAGAGTACATTCTAACAGAAGAAGAAAAGTTAAGGAAACGTCAGAGAATAGAAGAGAACAGAATGTCTCAGTAAGTAAGATGTGAAGTAAATGATGAGGTCTAAACAGTAACAAGATCAATCACAACTATTGTTAAAGTAAAGAAGTATTTAATTGTCCGCAGTCATATAAGTGGTCAATTCCTTATAATTTTGGAGAAGTATATCTCATATTTTTTTATTAAAATGCATGTCTGTAAAATATTACGTAAGTGAGCATGTATCCCTGCAAATAATTGCTGTAATAATAAATCCTTTCTTTAATTCTTTTCTCCAGGAAAACAAAGGATTGTGACAAAATTAAAACAACCCAGTCTGGAATTGTAAGTACAACAGAAAACAGATTGAGGATGTTAGAGGCAGATGAGGAGTACTTAATTAATGAGGTGGTTGCAGCTTATCGACAATCACTGGAAGTGTCAATTAATTCAGAACTGCCACGAGATAAGCCTACAATGCATATGATTGATTTGGTCAACATTGCTGAGCTCAGTGTTCGTAGAGTCATAGATATGGCCAAGAAAATCAAATCCTTTAAAGCTTTGTCACAAACTGATCAGATAAGTCTTCTAAAGGGAGGAAGTATAGAACTTTTGATTCTCAGGTCTGTCATCACTTTTGACAAGGAGAAACAACAATGGTTGGACCCTCTAGATAGTGAAGATCACTCTATGACAGCAGAACAGCTACAGAAAGGAGAAGGCCCAAATCTGTTTGAAGAACATATGAAATTCACAAAATCTCTAGCAGTTGACCTACGAGCCGATGAGACAATGCTTATTTTGCTTCTGGTTATATCTCTGTTTTCCCCAGATAGACCAAACATCTCTGATAAATCGTATGTCTGCCAAGAACAGGACAAGTATGCCCTGTTGCTTTTACGATATCTTGAATCTAGATACCCTCCACACTTCGTACGTGCCATATACCCAAAACTTCTGATGAAACTCACAGACATTCGGAATCTTAATGAAGAGCATTCTCACGTCCTACTCAAAGTGAATCCAGAAGGAATTCAGCCACTAATGAAAGAGGTTTTGGATTTGAATTTGAATAAAACTGAGGGCAACAACAGTTAATAACAATGAAGAGACATATTTGTTAACATTCATATATGTTTGTTGTGTAACTGCTATCGTTGTATTGGTACTTGTACCAGTGCACCTTGGGAAAGGTCACATAATGATGCCCCTCCACATGAATCACTATGGTAAAGATACCATAAGAATGACACGTTTTTGGACTGAAGATAAAGAAGTGAGTTCTGTCAGTTCGTAAGAGGTTTAAACCCGTTAATCATAGATTCATTATCATGGTTTGACTGTAAGATACATTTTTGTTGACGCAGCTAATACAATAACTTGACGAGTAATTGTTAATTAAAACAGACAATGTATATTTTGTCATAAAGTGCTCAATTTTTAAATTCATATTCCAGTAGAGGTTCAAATGTCCTGCCTTGCCGGTAGTTAAGAAATATTGTATTCCACATTGTCGGGCCAGGAGAAAGGGTATACAGACATGGTGATAGATTCGTGGGTTTTACCTCAGTGTAGTTTGTGTCCACATTGTTACGTATAGAAGACGTAGTATGCAAAGTGCCTGCATTCATAATGTGATAGCTCCGTATACCGAGACTAGTTTACTCTACTGTTTTGTATTAGATAATGTTGTTTACGAGATATAATGGCTTTCATCATAACACAGTCACAGGTCATGGTAACTGACGGTATGTATGGTCAGTTTGTATCATTGTACGGTGATTTTTACACCAGTGGTTTCTTTAGGATATATTAATGTGTTATATATCTGTATATACAAATTCTTATTGTGTCTACTTTTATTTTTATGAAATTTAACTTTTGAAAAAAAAAATTTTTATTTGTCAATGAAGGGGATGAGAATATATCTCTTTACTGAGACACATCTTGAGTTACTTGTTTGCTATAAGCATCAATGTATTAGGAAACTCTTCTCCCTTCAAAGTGCTATGGTAGTGTCGGGATATGTTAACATTGTACTGTGCACTTGTGATATACGTGTTGTTGTATTTGTACCTGATTGTCTTGAATAGATAATATAAAAAAAAGTGGCAAATCTTAGACAGCTTGTAATTCTTTATTATCAGTCATTAAGTTTTTTGTTGTTAATCTTTATCATATTATTACTTCTGATATACCTCTAATTTATAGGTATATATCTTCTGCAGTATGGTGTTGTGAATTGCACAAATTCATTTTTACACATTTTAGGGATGTTTCTTACCATTTTTGGAAATTTTACTCATATTTTTATACTGTTAAAAAGTTATTTTAGAGGGTTGAATAAATCCATTTTTGTTATTTAAACTTCTACAGGAAAAAAAATGGATACTATACATTTTCTTCATAAACTGGTTGTTATACAAGACCTTTACATGGTTGAGAAAATGGTTGGTTCTACCCGTTTTTTCACCTTGTAAATGATGCTTTTTCCTCTATATCACCCTTCTTTCAATTCCTAGTTTTACTTCATAGTCATAACATATAAAATTCCATATTACAATAGTGCATAGACATAGAAAAACTTCTCCCATTGTTCAGATTTCCCCTTCATTTTAACGGGGAATGATTTCCTTGTCTACCCCTAGGTTATTGACAAGCTACACACGCTATGACGTCACCATACAATTTATGATGAAGGGGGTCTGTGGCGTCTAGAATGCTGTGCATAATGTCAGATTTTATTTGCGTAGATCTACATATACATGTATTTAAAACATGGGAGAAAAATAATCAACCCCTACCTTGAGGGTATGACAAAAGCATCTTGATCCTCAGGATGCGATTCTTGAATAACAAACCCTCAGCTAGCCTGGGGTTTGTCATTCAAGACTCTTACCCTTGGATTGAGATGCCTTTGTCATACCCTACCCTACCGCAAGGTAGGGCTAGATTCTATTGTTCTCTGAGGATTTTACACAAGGGAACAAATATACAGGGAATGTTTGCAATTCTACTTCCCGCTATCACTGAGGAAATGTGTAGTTTTATCTACACGGTATGAAAAAAATGTATCATTTATTCTGTATTATATATTTACGGAGAATATTGTATGTGATTCCTCTTGTCGAAAGAAAAAATATACTCTTCTATATCACATATTTACCAAGGGAGGCTTTATGATATTTTGAAAGAAATACGTAGAATTTCCCCATAGTAGCTATTCTTTTGAATAATCACTGTCACTGTCTTTTTAAGAGCATATTATATGTCAGCACTAGGAGATATGTGATAAATTTTGAGATAAAATACAATGCCTGCCTCTCTCTCTCTCTCTCTCTCTCTCTCTCTCTCTCTCTCTCTGTTTGATGAAGGTTTACTAGTAATAAAGATTTTAAATGTGACATCTGGAATCTGTTCATTATTAATAGCCTATGTTGATTATGGTATCTGGAATCTGTCCACAATTAATAGCTAATGTTGATTATCTGGAATCAGTTCACAATTAATAGCTAATGTTGATTATCTGAATTAGCTCACAGTTTATAGCTAATGTTGATTATCTGGAATTAGCTCACAGTTGATAGCTAATGATGCACATTCAAAAATGATTTTGAGTCTATTAGATGGGAATTGTGCAGTGGATTTGAAATGCGTGTTTAATTACTAGGTATTGATTGTTCAAGTTATCATCTTTCTACATGGCAATATTATCCTCTCCGTATTTACCAGCACATTATTACACTGATTAAACTAATAGTATTCACATCAACAGGAATTTCAAAGTATTTTAATATCCTGTAATGATGACGGTTCCACACCTTTGGAGTATGGTGTTCATTTCCAATGGGAGAGGCACTCATGTATAAACCTTTATTAATGGTTCACAATTTTCTTCTTAATTTGTGATGAAATACACAAATTGGACTTTTATGTGATGTATGATGGGAAATTGATAAGTAGAATGAGTAATAAGAGGAATGATATATAATTAAGAAAAATGATGATATAAAAAGTCTTAATGGTCCATGGAAATCCACCAGAGAATCTTAAGAAAATAAATTGTAAATATATGTATACATGTATGATACATGTATAGGCAAAATATCATTTCAAAACATGACTTCTGAAAAATGGCAGATATGAGTGATTTTGGGTAATGTTTTTCTGATTTGTTTTGAAGTTATTTGTTGGTTTTATGCTTATGCATCAGTTACCAGTACCTAATTTTACACTATAATTAAAGCTATGCTTTTGCTTGCAATTTTTCTTTGGAGTGATTTTAGAATGTGTTGCACCTACTCATTTTAATTTGACTCATTTTACTTGCCTGTTTTATATTTCATTATAAACACTTTTGACACTTCTTGTACACCCTATTATACATGTAATGCCATGAAATGGGGAAAAAAGAGGCAAACATTACTCTTACATATACAGCTAATGCCAGTTCTTGTTAAAAAGTAAGACCATTTTGAGTCAACAATACCATTTCTTTTAACAATTGATTCTTAGATTTGATCCGTATTTAGTTTTACAATTATAACATATATTAACACTATTTTAGACTGTTTACCGTAACAATGAGAGCCCTCCATTTTATATAAAGAAAACACCAACATATTTAGATAAACCCATTGGTTTCAGGAAATATTTTATGACAGTACTTGATCAAGCTTGTTAAAAAGCATTTGAATCATATTTTGGTTGATTTAATTTCAAATACAGACTGGACATGGCTGTGTCGTATTGATGTAATGTTTCACCTGTTTTTTTTTCTATCTCTGTTTGCACCCTCTATGCTATATACAATATTACATGCTTGTTTATGAGCCAGTATAGAAATGACAGTTTTCATGTTCTTAATATTCACACAATACTTTTAGCCTGAATGGAAATACTTTAAAGTAGTGAGGTTTTCTTCTGTTTTTTTATGTATGATTGTAATGTATAGAAGTATAAGCCACAGTGCACAATGTTTATTAACAGGCAATTGTACTCTACACATACAGCAGGAAGTCTACAATGTTAGACAGGTTTTTGTAACCACTCAAAAACATCTTCTAATTTTAGCCTCAGTATATATTTTACCATGTAGAATGTAAAGGTTAATCTGATGATGACATTTTTTGGCTCTATTTGTTAAAAAGCTGCAGGAGTTTCAAAATGGTTGAAATGTAAGTCATTTTGTTAAGTTTGACATACACAATCTCAAAATGAATTTTTCATTGGTTACTGATCTATAGTCATCATGCTATGAGGAAATTGTTGATAGCTGTGTTATCATTTATAAGCATCATACTTTTCTGTCAGTATTTGTATATAAAGCTGATTTTGTATCAGAGCACATTACTGTTATTGAATACCATCAAAATGTCTTAGGATTTAAATATCTGGCACCTTGCAGCAAAAAACAAACAAAATTAAAATATCAAATATTTGTGGCACTATGGAATTGATACCTGCTACATATTACTGATACTATTACATATGTAAAAATAACTTTACAGCGGGCTAATATTACTGTCATTTCTTTTGTATCAGAAACCTAGCAAATGATTTGTCAACAATTGATGTGAGAGATTTGATACAGCATGCTAGATCTTACTGTGTTGGGTGACAGGTTTTGGCCTATCTCCTTTATGTTGAAATGTTACATACAAATTTTTATCATTTGTGTCAGTAATTGACCTTAAACATTATTGATGTATAGAATATAATCCCATCTGTAGATATGAAATTATGTCATAAGTCATATACATATACAAAATGTGTAAATCGGTACATTTATAACGATGCCAAAAATCGCTACCATCAGATAAAATGTTAAAGAATTTTTTGTTCACAATTATTTTGTGTATCATTTGTTATGATTCATATATGTTAATCTATTAATGGTTTTATCAAATATAGAGATGTGTATTTAACTTAATGATCTAATGGAGAATGTTTTTGCCTGTTTAGTTTGTCTCGGAGTGGACACAGTGATAAGTTGCTGTTAGTTAGGTTCTTTAGTCTAGGGGGTTGGCTTGTCTACTTTCATTTTGATACGTACAAGCTGTAACACCTCACCGTGCCTACATTGATCACCGTACCTCAAATTTGTACATATATATAGTATCTAGGCATCGACGTCAAAATGGCTGCCCATGCTCATTGTCCATGTGTCAGTAGTTGGTTATGTGACGTTAGGTCCATGACTTGTGTTAAAAGCTTTGAGCTGTGCATCATCTATTGACTATATATATATATATATTTATATATATATATATATATATGTATGTACCCATGTTAAAATATTCATTAACAAATTTAAGAAGTAGAACAATAAACATTCATGTCCCATTAAAATTGTGTTGTTGTTTGTATATAAAGCAAGAATTATTAGCTCACCTGGCCTGCTATGGGCCAGAATCTGTCATCGGACCATCAAATTTACCGATTAAATGACTTTTACCTTAGTAACCACAGAACTAATATCAATGGAAAATTTGCAGGGAGCTTGGTCCTGAAAGGGGGCTTCAAGTGTGTGAAAAAGTGGCTAATTCCCTTTGGGGTTCCAAAAAGAGTCAAAACTTTGTATATCTTTTGAAATCTTGATATTAACAAGTATTCAGTTTTCAAACTTGGTATAGATCATTGTTAAGTCAATATCTACAAAGTTTGCAAATAAAATTGAAATCGGTCTATAAAGGATCCTGTAGCAAGTACTGTTGGACTTCAGTTGACATGGTATGGTTTCTCACTTTATTATTTTACAAATGATTTATATACTGACTTGGTTACAAAGGTACACAGGAAAGTTGTTAGGAATTATCTAAAGATCATTATGATAAAATACATGTGCATAAAGACCGCTTGGTCAAAAAGACTTTTTTTGCTGTTGCCAGTAGTATCATTTGTGTACAAATCAACCTCTATATAAAGACAACCTCCCTATAAAGACTGGTTTTCTTGAGTCCTTAAGGAGCTTGTTATATACAAGTTTCACTGTAAGCAGAAAATACTGACCAAATTTCTACAGGAGTGCCTAATGGGCCTCTTGCTTTAATTGCTACTTGTAAATATGTGCATTGTTAAGCAGACATCTGTACTGAACGCACAGTAGCATATTTCATCTGAGCATCTGATTGGACGGTTTTAGGGATTCCATTTCACAAACTGAAGTCCGAAACATTGATCCACAATTTCGGTCTATTCTGTTAAACATGTTTAGCTGTCGAGGCTCTTACTGATGTGATTTCAAATCGAGGCCACATTTCATGGAATGTATGAACCATTAAAATTCATTTGATGTAATAATATTTTGATAAAAATACATTTTTTCATTTAAAAATGTATAATCATACGAAGCTTAGACACCAGTACAGTTTAAGGTCAAGATGTCATATAAAGCTTAGACACTTGTACAGTTTAAAGTCAAGATGTCATATAAAGCTTAGACACTTGTACAGTTTAAGGTCAAGATGTCATATAAAGCTTAGACACTTGTACAGTTTAAGGTCAAGATGTCATATAAAGCTTAGACACTTGTACAGTTTAAGGTCAAGATGTCATATAAAGCTTAGACACTTGTACAGTTTAAGGTCAAGATGTCATATAAAGCTTAGACACTTGTACAGTTTAAGGTCAATATGTCATACGAAGCTTAGACACTAGTACAGTTTAAGGTCAAGATGTCATTCGAAGCTTAGACACTTGTACAGTTTAAGGTCAAGATGTCATATAAAGCTTAGACACTTGTACAGTTTAAGGTCAAGATGTCATATAAAGCTTAGACACTTGTACAGTTTAAGGTCAAGATGTCATATAAAGCTTAGACACTTGTACAGTTTAAGGTCAATATGTCATACGAAGCTTAGACACTAGTACAGTTTAAGGTCAAGATGTCATTCGAAGCTTAGACACTTGTACAGTTTAAGGTCAAGATGTCATATAAAGCTTAGACACTTGTACAGTTTAAGGTCAAGATGTCATACGAAGCTTAGACACTTGTACAGTTTAAGGTCAAGATGTCATACGAAGCTTACACACTTGTACAGTTTAAGGTCAAGATGTCATACGAAGCTAGACACTTGTACAGTTTAAGGTCAAGATGTCATACGAAGCTAGACACTTGTACAGTTTAAGGTCAAGATGTCATACAAAGCTTATATACTTGTACAGTTTAAGGTCAAGATGTCATACGAAGCTTAGGTACTTGTACAGTTTAAGGTCAAGATGTCATACGAAGCTTAGATACTTGTACAGTTTAAGGTCAAGATGTCATACGAAGCCTAGACATTTGTACAGTTTAAGGTCAAGATGTCATACGAAGCTTAGACCCTTGTACAGTTTAAGATCAAAATGACAAACTAAGCCGAGACACCCGTAAAGTTTAAGGTCAAGATGTCATACAAAGCTTAGACACCTGTACAGTTTAAGGTCAAGAAGTCATACGAAGCGTAGACACCTGTACAGTTTAAGGTCAAGATGTCATACAAAGCTTAGACACTAGTACAGTTTAAGGTCAAGATGTCATACGAAGTTTAGACACTTGTACAGTTTAAGGTCAAGATGTCATACAAAGCTTAGATACTTGTACAGTTTAAAGTCAAGATGTTATACAAAGCTTAGACACTTGTACAGTTTAAGGTCAAGATGTCATACGAAGCTTAGACACTTGTACAGTTTAAGGTCAAGATGTCATATAAAGCTTAGACACTTGTACAGTTTAAGGTCAAGATGTCATATAAAGCTTAGACACTTGTACAGTTTAAAGTCAAGATTTCATACGAAGCTTAGACACCTGTACAGTTTAAGGTCAAGATGTCATACGAAGCTTAGACACTTGTACAGTTTAAGATCAAAATAACAAACTAAGCCGAGACACCCGTAAAGTTTAAGGTCAAGATGTCATACAAAGCTTAGACACTTGTACAGTTTAAGGTCAAGATGTCATACGAAGCTTAGACACCTGTACAGTTTAAGGTCAAGATGTCATACGAAGCTTAGACACTTGTACAGTTTAAGGTCAAGATGTCATACGAAGCTTAGATACTTGTACAGTTTAAAGTCAAGATTTCATACGAAGCTTAGACACCTGTACAGTTTAAGATCAAAATGACAAACTAAGCCTAGACACCCGTAAAGTTTAATGTCAAGATGTCATACAAAGCTTAGACACTTGTACAGTTTAAGGTCAATATGTCATACGAAGCCTATAAACCTGTACAGGTCATGGTCAAAATGACAAACAAAGTGAAGACACCTGTACAGTTTATGGGCAAGGTGACATACGAAGGTTAGACACTTGTACAGTTTGAGGTCTAGGTGACATACGAAGCTTAGACACCTGTACAGTTTATGGTCAAGGTAACATACGAAGCTTAGACACCTGTACAGTTTGAGGTCTAGGTGACATACGAGGCTTAGACACTTGTACAGTTTAAGGTCAATATGTCATACGAAGCTTACACACTTGTACAGTTTGAGGTCAAGATGTCATACGAAGCTAGACACTTGTACAGTTTAAGGTCAAAATGTCATACGAAGCTTAGACACTTGTACAGTTTAAGGTCAAGATGTCATACAAAGCTTATATACTTGTACAGTTTAAGGTCAAGATGTCATACAAAGCTTATATACTTGTACAGTTTAAGGTCAAGATGTCATACGAAGCTTAGGTACTTGTACAGTTTAAGGTCAAGATGTCATACGAAGCTTAGATACTTGTACAGTTTAAGGTCAAGATGTCATACGAAGCTAGACACTTGTACAGTTTAAGGTCAAGATGTCATACGAAGCTTAGACCCTTGTACAGTTTAAGATCAAAATGACAAACTAAGCCGAGACACCCGTAAAGTTTAAGGTCAAGATGTCATACAAAGCTTAGACACCTGTACAGTTTAAGGTCAAGAAGTCATACGAAGCGTAGACACCTGTACAGTTTAAGGTCAAGATGTCATACAAAGCTTAGACACTAGTACAGTTTAAGGTCAAGATGTCATACGAAGTTTAGACACTTGTACAGTTTAAGGTCAAGATGTCATACAAACCTTAGATACTTGTACAGTTTAAAGTCAAGATGTTATACAAAGCTTAGACACTTGTACAGTTTAAGGTCAAGATGTCATACGAAGCTTAGACACTTGTACAGTTTAAGGTCAAGATGTCATATAAAGCTTAGACACTTGTACAGTTTAAGGTCAAGATGTCATATAAAGCTTAGACACTTGTACAGTTTAAAGTCAAGATTTCATACGAAGCTTAGACACCTGTACAGTTTAAGGTCAAGATGTCATACGAACTTAGACACTTGTACAGTTTAAGATCAAAATAACAAACTAAGCCGAGACACCCGTAAAGTTTAAGGTCAAGATGTCATACAAAGCTTAGACACTTGTACAGTTTAAGGTCAAGATGTCATACGAAGCTTAGACACCTGTACAGTTTAGGTCAAGATGTCATACGAAGCTTAGACACTTGTACAGTTTAAGGTCAAGATGTCATACGAAGCTTAGATACTTGTACAGTTTAAAGTCAAGATTTCATACGAAGCTTAGACACCTGTACAGTTTAAGATCAAAATGACAAACTAAGCCTAGACACCCGTAAAGTTTAATGTCAAGATGTCATACAAAGCTTAGACACTTGTACAGTTTAAGGTCAATATGTCATACGAAGCCTATAAACCTGTACAGGTCATGGTCAAAATGACAAACAAAGTGAAGACACCTGTACAGTTTATGGGCAAGGTGACATACGAAGTTAGACACTTGTACAGTTTGAGGTCTAGGTGACATACGAAGCTTAGACACCTGTACAGTTTATGGTCAAGGTAACATACGAAGCTTAGACACCTGTAAGTTTGAGGTCTAGGTGACATACGAGGCTTAGACACTTGTACAGTTTAAGGTCAATATGTCATACGAAGCTTACACACTTGTACAGTTTGAGGTCAAGATGTCATACGAAGCTAGACACTTGTACAGTTTAAGGTCAAAATGTCATACGAAGCTTAGACACTTGTACAGTTTAAGGTCAAGATGTCATACAAAGCTTATATACTTGTACAGTTTAAGGTCAAGATGTCATACGAAGCTTAGATACTTGTACAGTTTAAGGTCAAGATGTCATACGAAGCTAGACACTTGTACAGTTTAAGGTCAAGATGGCATACGAAGCTTAGACACTTGTACAGTTTAAGATCAAAATGACAAACTAAGCCGAGACACCCGTAAAGTTTAAGGTCAAGATGTCATACAAAGCTTAGACACCTGTACAGTTTAAGGTCAAGAAGTCATACGAAGCGTAGACACCTGTACAGTTTTTAAGGTCAAGATGTCATACAAAGCTTAGACACTAGTACAGTTTAAGGTCAAGATGTCATACGAAGTTTAGACACTTGTACAGTTTAAGGTCAAGATGTCATACAAAGCTTAGATACTTGTACAGTTTAAAGTCAAGATGTTATACAAAGCTTAGACACTTGTACAGTTTAAGGTCAAGATGTCATACGAAGCTTAGACATTTGTACAGTTTAAGGTCAAGATGTCATCTAAAGCTTAGACACTTGTACAGTTTAAGGTCAAGATGTCATATAAAGCTTAGACACTTGTACAGTCTAAAGTCAAGATTTCATACGAAGCTTAGACACCTGTACAGTTTAAGGTCAAGATGTCATACGAAGCTTAGACACTTGTACAGTTTAAGATCAAAATAACAAACTAAGCCTAGACACCCGTAAAGTTTAAGGTCAAGATGTCATACAAAGCTTAGACACTTGTACAGTTTAAGGTCAAGATGTCATACGAAGCTTAGACACTTGTACAGTTTAAGGTCAAGATGTCATACGAAGCTTAGACACTTGTACAGTTTAAGGTCAAGATGTCATACGAAGCTTAGATACTTGTACAGTTTAAAGTCAAGATGTCATACGAAGCTTAGACACCTGTACAGTTTAAGATCAAAATGACAAACTAAGCCTAGACACCCGTAAAGTTTAATGTCAAGATGTCATACAAAGCTTAGACACTTGTACAGTTTAAGGTCAAGATGTCATACGAAGCCTATAAACCTGTACAGGTCATGGTCAAAATGACAAACAAAGTGAAGACACCTGTACAGTTTATGGGCAAGGTGACATACGAAGGTTAGACACTTGTACAGTTTGAGGTCTAGGTGACATACGAAGCTTAGACACCTGTACAGTTTATGGTCAAGGTAACATACGAAGCTTAGACACCTGTACAGTTTGAGGTCTAGGTAACATACGAAGCTTAGACACTTGTACAGTTTAAGGTCAATATGTCATACGAAGCTTACACACTTGTACAGTTTAAGGTCAAGATGTCATACGAAGCTAGACACTTGTACAGTTTAAGGTCAAAATGTCAAACGAATCTAGACACTTGTACAGTTTAAGGTCAAGATGTCATACAAAGCTTATATACTTGTACAGTTTAAGGTCAAGATGTCATACGAAGCTTAGATACTTGTACAGTTTAAGGTCAAGATCTCATACGAAGCTTAGATACTTGTACAGTTTAAGGTCAAGATGTCATACGAAACTAGACACTTGTACAGTTTAAGATCAAGATGTCATACGAAGCTTAGACACTTGTACAGTTTAAGATCAAAATGACAAACTAAGCCTAGACACCCGTAAAGTTTAAGGTCAAGATGTCATACAAAGCTTAGACACCTGTACAGTTTAAGGTCAAGAAGTCATACGAAGCGTAGACACCTGTACAGTTTAAGGTCAAGATGTCATACAAAGCTTAGACACTAGTACAGTTTAAGGTCAAGATGTCATATAAAGCTTAGACACTTGTACAGTTTAAAGTCAAGATTTCATACGAAGCTTAGACACCTGTACAGTTTAAGGTCAAGATGTCATACGAAGCTTAGACACTTGTACAGTTTAAGATCAAAATAACAAACTAAGCCTAGACACTTGTACAGTTTAAGGTCAATATGTCATGCAAAGCTTAGACACCTGTACAGTTTAAGGTCAAGATGTCATACGAAGCTTAGACACCTGTACAGTTTAAGGTCAAGATGTCATACGAAGCTTAGACACTTGTACAGTTTAAGGTCAAGATGTCATACGAAGCTTAGATACTTGTACAGTTTAAAGTCAAGATGTCATACGAAGCTTAGACACCTGTACAGTTTAAGATCAAAATGACAAACTAAGCCTAGACACCCGTAAAGTTTAATGTCAAGATGTCATACAAAGCTTAGACACTTGTACAGTTTAAGGTCAAGATGTCATACGAAGCCTATAAACCTGTACAGGTCATGGTCAAAATGACAAACAAAGTGAAGACACCTGTACAGTTTATGGGCAAGGTGACATACGAAGGTTAGACACTTGTACAGTTTGAGGTCTAGGTGACATACGAAGCTTAGACACCTGTACAGTTTATGGTCAAGGTAACATACGAAGCTTAGACACCTGTACAGTTTGAGGTCTAGGTAACATACGAAGCTTAGACACTTGTACAGTTTGACGTCTAGGTAACATACGAAGCTTAGACACTTGTACAGTTTGAGGTCAAGGTAACATACGAAGCTTAGACACTTGTACAGTTTGAGGTCAAGGTAACATACGAAGCTTAGACACTTGTACAGTTTAAGGTCTAGGTGACATACGAAGCTAATAATTAGGCTTTGACATCTTTACAGTTTAAAGTAAAGGTGAAAGTTATATACGTAGCTGAGGACTAGACAAAGCCATCTTCATAGTTTAAAATCAAGGTGACATTCGTAGCTGAGGACTAGACAAAGTCATCTTCATAGTTTAAAATCAAGGTGACATTCGTAGCTGAGGATTAGACAAAGCCATATTTATAGTTTAAGGTCAATGTGACATACATACCTAAGGAACAAGTTTAGACATTTTGGGCATTTTAAGACCAATGTTAATATGACATAAATCTAAGAACAGTTAAGTAATCTAGCAATATATAGTAAAAACTAAATGGGAATACTGATATAAAATAACAGTGCAAATCAAATATATTTATAAATTTAGAGAGGCATTTAATTACCTCCGTGGTCTTTCAACAAACTGTCGGCATTCCTATGGGAACGAATTATGCCCCTTTATATTGACTGACCTGTTATTTATACGAAGTAGACTTCTTTCAGAAACTGCTGAATCAAAAGAAGAAAAAGATAGCGATGTCTTTTAATTTGACATTTAGATATATCGACAACGTTTTGTCAATAAAAATGACAATTTTTATACATAATTATGTCAATGCGATATATCCTAGCGAACTAGAATCGAAAGATATGGAGTGTATATTTCACATATGATACAACATGCCAGGTCGTGTTCAACATATGAACATTTCATATACAGAGGTAAACTACTGACTGAATATCGAACACCGCGTTTGATGTCAATATTCCGCAAATTCTACGGTTGGTATAATAGTCTTGTCTACGATTACTCTATTTTACTAAATGATATGTTGAGTTGCCTATTGGATAGCGGTTGTTGAGACGTTTGTACCAATTTTGACGAGGATTCGTTCCTCACGTATTCCATTTGGATTTGACTGTGGACTCACAGCGGGTATGACCGATCAACAGGGAATGTTTACTCCTCCATGGCACCCGATTACCACCTCTTGATTTCCAGAGGTCCATTTTTGTCCAATTTTTACCAGACTTGTATCTGTATCCTGGACATCCTATTTTTTTTATTGGAATCCAGATATAAATATTTTAAGTGAGGTCAGAGTTAGGTTGCTCTGGATTCCTCACTAAACAGTCAATGCCTTATATACATCAAGGCATAAAGTTTAGCCATGTATATCTGAAATAAAAAAAGAAACCTGTACTAACAAATATATGTATTTGTGTGTGGATGTTCCATTTTTATTTTCAGAGAGAGAGAGAGAGAGAGAGAGAGAGAGAGAGAGAGAGAGAGAGAGAGAGAGAGAGAGATCTTTCACTCACAGATTCATGCTATTAAACTCATTTCTGTTAAGACAAAATATATAAACATGTATTTATGTTAATACATTATAATGATTGATAGACTTAATCAAATAAGCTACATTTATGGCTCTACAAAAACCTGTTTCCAACCATCCCATTTTGGAAAAAAAGTTCTGATTTTTGGTTTCTATTGGCAATGCATTTTTCATCTTTAAATTAAAAAATTAGATGATGTATAAGACCATTTATTTCTGGGATTTTCTGCTGTCTAGTACTTTTAAATATATATTGTTTAGATTCAAGAATTATAAAGTTAATAGGAATATTATTATAGAATGTTTTTTTTTCCAAAAAGAATGTTTATAATATGAAAAAACCCAACAAAACCAAACCTTTTTCCTATTTTACTATAATATAAAGACTAAGCTCAGTCCATAAACTACTTACATTTGGACATAATAGAAAAAGATAAGGTATATCTTCTAGTTCTTCACAGAGAGCAAGTGTCACTTGACTTGATTTTTAGTTGTTTAAGATATTTATTCACTGGCAAAATCCTATGTAATAACCGAAACTTAAACCACTGAATTACAATAAAAACAAATGTGAAAAACTTCTTTAGGTAAATCTTTTTGTTCTGTATCAAATAGGAAGGTGGTTCCCCACTTCATTATAGCAGTTGGTATACATTCAGTAATGTTTAACATATTACGTATTACTTTAGCACATTTGTTTTCTTTTGCAATACACCTGAAATAGTATGGTATAAATGGAAATTGTCCTGATTCGAAAGATTGCTTGTCAAATGTTATTGTTCTTAGGAGAAAAGAAATTGAACTTTTAATTCTTATGTGTTGCATAAAATGTATGTTGTTCATTGCAAATCGCAATTCAAATTGAGGTTTTGAAAGCAAATTACCATTTTCATAAAAAAGTCTGCAATATATCTGACACCCTTTTTATACCATGACTAAAAATATGCAGATTTTTAAAATTATTGTTTATATTTGAATTGTACCATACAGGTAAGTAGGTCAAATTAGATTGAGAATATTCAGTTGCTAGTTGTCTCCTCATTACTTTTAACCATGACTGAAATACATCCTTCCAGAATACATTTTCACATCAAGGGATCAATTGTCTAATAAAATCATCTCCAAAATCAAACATTGACATAATATATTCTATACCAAATGAAGTGTGAAGTCAATTTGACCATGTTTGTCCCCCCTTAACAATTCTATTTATCCATGAACATTTAAATGATGTAATACAATTTTCATTTTCCGACCACCTAAACTTTTATCTTGCGTTAAAAATCCTCTTTTAATCTGAGCACAGATTTTATTCCAAATAAAATGAAACGGTTCACTAGTAAGTGTTGTTACAATATGGGACGGGGGTTTGGTAGTGCAATGAAAAGATGGTTAAGCTTAGGAATAATAAGATATTTGGGAACTGTAACTGTTCCAATTCCAGTTCCAATGCTTCTACTCCATTTCTTTAAACAAGCTTTAATTTTAGGTAGATGAATATTATAATTAAGTTCAATTATTCAATTTAGATTAATACTGAAATTTATGACAAGCAAATTAAAAGTTGATGTCCCCCTGATGTCCCCCATCCCAATTTCCATCTAGGATGGTGGAACCCTTCATTTGCGATTTTTTTAGAGCCAATCCATACAATTTTGGTTTTTGTTACATTCATGTGCATACCAGATATATGTGGACAAAATCCAGTATCTAATGCAGCAAAAAGTAGTCTTTCAGAACCATCTAGGATTAGGGTCGTGTCATCAGCATTTTGAGATATTTTAAATTCATTATTATTCATCTTTATACCTATTTCTGGGTTGTATTCAGTGAGAGTAGATAAAATTTCGGCACATAGGAGGAAAACATAGGGTGCAGCTGGGTCACCTTGACGACAGTCGCGCAAAATATCAATTTGATCAGAAAGAAAATCACTTTGTAAAAACGGATGCCTTCAAGTTTCTACTAAGAATTTTTACCCATTAAATCATATACTCCCCAAATCCATACAGTTTCATAACCGATATACAAAAACCATGAATAGAAATCCTTTAGATTTATACTTTGCTATCTGAGATTTTTTATATTTAGGTGCAAAAGAAGATGCTGACCCAAATGCCCTGATAAATGTCTGTAATATCACAAAGTAAAATTATGTTTATCTGTACATGTATTTCACATTACTTTTCATTTAGGTCTAGTGATCAGAGCGCCGTATATCTTAACTAAGGACTGACCGTAAATTAGTAATGTGAATACTTTTTGGCAGTTAGACCTACTTGCCAAGGGCAGCTGTCTTTTCCCAGCTACATAATATCCACCATTAAAATGCCCACTACCATATAATTAACTACAAAGGGAACTCTATAACTGAGTGGTTACCCCCAAAACACAGTGTTACTTCCATAGAAGAGTGTTTACCTCTGTACCACAGTGGTTACTTCTGTACCACAGTGGTTACCTCCATAGCAGAGTGGTTACCCCACGTAGCGCAGTGGTTAAGTCCATGGCAGAGTAATTACCTCTATGACAGATGGTAACCTCAGTAGGACTGTGGTTACCTCTATAGCGCAGTGGTTACCTCCATAGCAGAATAGTTACCTTTGTAACAAAGTGGTTGCCTCCATAACAGAGTGGCTAACTACGTAGCACAGTGGTTACATTCGTAACACAGTGGTTACCTCCATAGCAGAGTGGTTACCCCACGTAGCGCAGTGGTTAAGTCCATGGCAGAGTAATTACCTCTATGACAGATGGTAACCTCAGTAGGACTGTGGTTACCTCTATAGCGCAGTGGTTACCTCCATAGCAGAATAGTTACCTTTGTAACAAAGTGGTTGCCTCCATAACAGAGTGGCTAACTACGTAGCACAGTGGTTACATCCGTAACACAGTGGTTACCTCTGTACCACAGTGGTTACCTCCATAGCAGAGTGGCTAACTACGTAGCACAGTGGTTACATCCGTAACACAGTGGTTACCTCTGTACCACAGTGGTTACCTCCATAACAGAGTGGCTAACTACGTAGCACAGTGGTTACATCCGTAACACAGTGGTTACCTCCATAGGAAAGTGATTACCTCCATAGCAATGTATTTACCCGCATAGAAGAGAGGTTACCTCTGTAGCAGAGTGGTTTCCTCCATAGAAGAGTGGGTACCTCCATGGTAGAGTGGTTACTTCCATAGCACAGTAGTTACCTCCATAACACAGTGGTTACCTCCATAGCACAGTGGTTTACTCCATAGCACAGGGCGGTGGTTTACTCCATAGCACAATGATAACCTGCATAGCAGAGTGGTTACCTCCGTAGCACAGTGATTAGAGCATCACAATTTAAGCCACGAGGTCTATCGCCTCTAGTCAGCGCGGGTTCGAGTTCGCCTGAAACCTCACCTGATTTTGTTAGAAACTTTTCCAGTTTAATTGCAGAAGACCAGTGGTGTCTTCCCGTATTCGTGTTCTCTGCTCCCCCAAAAGTGGCGCCACCATATAACTGAAAAATTATTGAGTGTGGCGTAAAACAACATTTATATAAATGAATGTGGTGTTAACGTGATTATAAATGAACAATTCAGTGACGTCAGAAATACCCCTACAAACCCACCTCTTTATATATATATATATTAATGTTATATATATATAAATGACTGACAAACATTTAGTACTAACAAAAATGTTTCTCAGTTATAAATAGCACAAAAGTATTTGACAGACCGATGTAGAGATTGAACAGTTTCAAATCAATCTAACAATACATTATTAAAATTGGTCAACAATCACAGTTTTTGAAGTTTATGCTGGCTATGCTACAAAAATACTTGTAAATAGATTAACTTAAGAAAAAAAATTCAGTGTAAAAAGAAAAGAGTTATATTACCAAAACATCGATTTTAAAAGCTTACATTAAAAGACTCTGGACCAAAGTATTGCGATACCAGTATATATGTATTTGTCTGCATAGCCAAGCAAAACATAAAATAAAAATATAAAACAAAAATCTCTTCGTGTGTTTAAAGATCAAAGAAAAAATATCAATAAAATGTAGAGGAAAGATGGATTTATCAATATGATTATGTTTGAATTATTTGTACTTCAGAACTTTTGTGTTTATGATAAAGTTGAGATGCATACAATGTACATATGATTGTGACAACAAAGCCAGCAGTTTAGATTTACAGGAAGTCATTGATTGTAAGACCGCGTACAATAACCGCCTTCATGGTCACATTTCGCATGATGTAACATGTATATGCTGAAGCTTGTAAATCGGCCAGACACCATTTTCCTTTTCGTAGATCAGGTGAGAGAGAGAGAGAGAGAGAGAGAGAGAGAGAGAGAGAGAGAGAGAGAGAGAGAGAGAGAGAGAGAGAGATTTAATCAAATTGTCAGTAAGATATATAACTACATGGAGTTTATTCATGAAATCCGTGTGCTTCACTGGCAGATAGGAATGCGGTAAAGGTGACATCCGTTAGGTCAAGGTCATGGTCATGGTATCTGCAACACTTATATAAACCACAAATATCGGAGAATTTTCAAAACTTTTCATGACTATATTAAGTAACACCTGAATTTATATTTTCGAATTTCAGTATATACCTATTCTTCTATATATGTTTATTTTTTTTATTCATAACTGTATCACCATGTTTCATCTAATGGTGAGCTGCTTCTGACATTTCAGGATTAACTAAGAAGTAAATTACATTTATTGGAGGTTTATGCATCCTTACTCTTCTGAGAGGATTAACGTGATATTGACTTTTTTATGAACACTCAGTACACTGCTAAATATAACGCCATCATTATCTACAACTGCTGTCTTTAATGATGACAAATATCTCGCAGGAAAAAAAAACCAAAATCAGGAGTGGGTGTTATATATCTCCCCCAAAAGAAGAATCATTGTTCTTATTCACCGGTGATTATATCTAGAATTCAAATGTAAATGAAAGTACATTCACTGAGTTACAAAGATGCTGCGAAGGCATCTAAATTTTTACATATGCCCTTGAACTTGGTCCTCCATATACAATGACATGGACTAAAATATGAAATTCTTGGGTCTTAGCAAATACAAATAGCAAACACATACTCAAGAGAAAAAGACAAAAAATACAGAAGCATATCTAGATCAAGACAGGTCTGATAAATATATGAATTACTTTTCTGGCATTGCCTCTGAACATCAAAATATCAGTGATAAATTGGGTTTACCAGGATTATGGTCAAACTTATCAGCTATATTGGGCAACACAATACGACACAGTACGAGTGACGTCATAGTAGGCAGTACACAAAGATTGAACGTCATAGTAGGTGTGACACACAAACGTTACACGCCATAGGCAGTATACATATAGCTGAACGTCACAATAGGTGTGACGCACAAACGTTACACGTCATAGTAGGCAGTGCACATAAATGTTAAACTGCACGGTAGGTGTAACATATATGTTGAACGTCACAGTAGATGTGATACATAAATGTTGAACGTCACAGTAGATGTGATACATAAATGTTGAACGTCACAGTACATGTGACACAAATATGTTGAATGTCACAGTAGATGTGACACATATATGTTAAAGGTCACAGTAGATGTGATACATAAATGTTGAACGTCACAGTAGATGTGATACATAAATGTTTAACGTCACAGTACATGTGACACAAATATGTTGAATGTCACAGTAGATGTGACACATATATGTTGAACGTCACAGTAGATGTGATACATAAATGTTGAACGTCACAGTAGATGTGATACATAAATGTTTAACGTCACAGTAGATGTGATACATAAATGTTGAACGTCACAGTAGATGTGATACATAAATGTTTAACGTCACAGTACATGTGACACATAAATGTTGAACGTCACAGTAGATGTGACACATATATGTTGAACGTCACAGTAGATGTGACACGTAAATGTTGAACGTCACAGTAGATGTGATACATAAATGTTGAACGTCACAGTAGATGTGACACATATATGTTGAACGTCACAGTAAATGTGACACATAAGAGTTGAACGTCACAGTAGATGTGATACATAAATGTTGAACGTCACAGTAGATGTGACACATATATGTTGAACGTCACAGTAGATGTGACACGTAAATGTTGAACGCCACAGTAGATGTGACACATATGTTGAACGTCACAGTAGATGTGACACATATATGTTGAACGTCACAGTAGATGTGACACATAAGAGTTGAACGTCACAGTAGATGTGATACATAAATGTTTAACGTCACAGTACATGTGACACATAAATGTTGAACGTCACAGTAGATGTGATACATAAATGTTGAACGTCACAGTAGATGTGATACATAAATGTTGGACTTCACAGTAGATGTGATGCATAAATGTTGAACGTCACAGTAGATGTGATACATTAATGTTGAACGTCACAGTGGATGTGACGCATATAGATTACACGTTACAGTAAGTTTGATACATAAAAGTTAAACGTCACATAAGGTGTAACACATAAATGTTACACGTCATAGTAGATGTGACACATAAATGTTACACGTCAAAGTAGGTGTGAAACATAGGCGACTGATATATATAGATTACATGTAAAGGGTGTGACAGATACGATTTTTATGTCACAGTAGGTGACTGACATATAAATATTACATGTAACTGGTGTGACTGATACGATTTTTGTCACAGTAGGTGACTGACATATAAAGATTACATGTAAAGGGTGTGACAGATACGATTTTTGTCACAGTAGGTGGCGGACGTATAAAGATTACATGTAAAGGGTGTGACAGATACCAATTTTGTCACAGTAGGTGACTGACATATAAAGATTACATGTAAAGGGTGTGACAGATACGATTTTTGTCACAGTAGGTGACTGACATATAAAGATTACATGTAAAGGGTGTGACAGATACGATTTTTGTCACAGTAGGTGACTGACATATAAAGATAACATGTAAAGGGTGTGACAGATACGATTTTTGTCACAGTAGGTGACTGACATATAAAGATAACATGTAAAGGGTGTGACAGATACGACTTTTGTCACAGTAGGTGACTGACATATAAAGACTACATGTAAAGGGTGTGACAGATACGATTTTTATGTCACAGTAGGTGACTGACATATAAAGATTACATGTAAAAGGTGTGACTGATACGATTTTTGTCACAGCAGGTGACTGACATATAAAGATTACATGTAAAAGGTGTGACTGATACGATTTTTGTCACAGCAGGTGACTGACATATAAAGATTACATGTAACAGGTGTGGATTGTATTATATTATTACTTATATGGCGGTACATATCGCGTTATGTGCGAGGCATCACGAGACTTATATTGTATACAAAGATCTAAATGGGTTGTACAGTGCTTATACATGACTTCTTCATATAGGTGAAACTTTTGCAGGGAAACAACAACACACTGACAAGATTGTAAAACAACAACACACTGACAAGATTGTAAAACAACAACACACTGACAAGAAAAACAACAACACACTGACAAGATTGTAAAACAACAACACACTGACAAGATTGTAAAACAACAACACACTGACAAGATTGTAAAACAACAACACACTGACAAGATTGTAAAACAACAACACACTGACAAGATTGTAAAACAACAACACACTGACAAGATTGTAAAACAACAACACACTGACAAGATTGTAAAACAACAACACACTGACAAGATTGTAAAACAACAACACACTGACAAGATGCAAAACAACAACACACTGACAAGATTGTAAAACAACAACACACTGACAAGATTGTAAAACAACAACACACTGACAAGATTGTAAAACAACAACACACTGACAAGATGCAAACTGTCTATACAATTTATTCGGTGTAACGTTTTGATTTTCTGGACATGAATAACAGTCATTTATCATTTCTCCTCACGTCTGGTCTGAAATAAAATAAAACACATGTTAAATAAAGTGATATTCCCTACATCTTCAGATAAGCATTAAATATTCCTGTTTACCTGTATGCATACCAATGACATAGACTTACCGAAATATGTCAGATTTCAGCATTTTCTTAAGGTTATTTTGTATGTTTTTATTAAATTTCAAAGTGAATTAGATGTATGTATTCTTTTTTGTTCATACATTGCTTTGCTATATCACACCTGCTTGTACTCTATTAACCTGCCATTCTACAAATTCTGCCCTTTAGCGAGTGCACACTATTTTGTTTGTTCATAAGAAGTGTATTGACATATAGTTTATACAGAGAAAAATGTAAAGCTAGATGTTATAGCCATTACAATGTGGAAGTTTTGTCAAGTTTAGAAACTTTGTATGTGTACATTTGTTTGTACAATTCCCTATCTGTAAAGACATTCTCTCCAATTATAATAATGTCCTATGCTTAAGGCCGTAAATACAATATCATCAATCATAACAATGTCCTATGATTAAGGCAGTAAAACATTCTCTCCAATTAGAATAATGTCCTATGTTTAAGGCAGTAAAGACATTCTCTCCAATCATAATAATGCCCTATGTTTAAGGCAGTAAAGACATTCTCTCCAATCACAACAATGCCCGATGTTTAAGCCAGTAAAGACATTCTCTCCAATCACAACAATGCCCGATGTTTAAGCCAGTAAAGACATTCTCTCCAATCACAACAATGCCCGATGTTTAAGGCAGTAAAGACATTCTCTCCAATCACAACAATGCCCGATGTTTAAGGCAGTAAAGACATTCTCTCCAATCATAATAATGCCCGATGTTTAAGGCAGTAAAGACATTCTCTCCAATCACAACAATGCCCGATGTTTAAGGCAGTAAAGACATTCTCTCCAATCATAATAATGCCCGATATTTAAGGCAGTAAAGACATTCTCTCCAATCACAACAATGCCCGATGTTTAAGGCAGTAAAGACATTCTCTCCAATCATAATAATGCCCGATGTTTAAGGCAGTAAAGACATTCTCTCCAATCACAACAATGCCCGATGTTTAAGGCAGTAAAGACATTCTCTCCAATCATAATAATGTCCTATGTTTAAGGCAGTAAAGACATTCTCTCCAATCACAACAATGCCTGATGTTTAAGGCAGTAAAACATTCTCTCCAATTAGAATAATGTCCTATGTTTAAGGCAGTAAAGACATTCTTTCCAATTATAATGATGTCCTATGTTTAAGGCAGTAAAGACATTCTCTCTAATCACAACAATGCCCTATGTTCAGATATGTTCTGAGATCAGAAATTCGTATATTTTGATATAAAAAAAATCGAATTCTTGATATCAGAAAATAGGTTATTTTTTATATAAAAAATATCATTTTTTGATATCAGAAATATCGAACAATACTACATATTTTTTTTATATCAGAAAATGATTTTCTAATATCAAAAAAGGATTTTCTGATAAAAAAAAATCGAATTTCTGATATCAAAAATTTATTTTTGATATAAAAAATCGAATTTCTGATATCAGGAAACAATGAATAAATACTGAAACGGCGCCCCATGTTCAAGATGGGCTTACCTTATTTAATTATTTCATACGGTGTCTGTGTGATATATTTTGATAGGTATGGCACCTATGTGATATATTTTGATAGGTATGGGGCCTGTGTGATATATTTTGATAGATATGGTGCATGTGTGACATGTATTTTAGTTATGGTGTTTTCAAACTATTGTGATGATGTTCAACAGCTATGATGCCTGTGTTATTTTGATAGTTATGGTGCCTGTGTGATTTTTTTTGATAGGTATGGCGCCAGTGTGATACATTTTGATAGTTATGGCGCCTGGGTGATATATTTTGATAGTTATGGCGCCTGTGTGATATATTTTGATAGGTATGACACCTGTGTGATATATTTTGATAGGTATGGCGCCTGTGTGATATATTTTGATGGGTATGGCGCCTGTGTGATATATTTTGATAGGTATGGCGCCTGTGTAATATATTTGAAAGTTATGGCGCCTGTGTGATACATTTGTATAGTTATGGTGTTTTCAAACTGTTCAGAAATCGTAGTGTCATGCTGTTGTGGGACGTAATTCAACGGTTATAATTTTGTATCATACAGAGTTTTTCCTAAAAGTATATTATGAATTATGAATTAAATTAAGAATATGCAAACTATCTAGGCATGACTGTAATGAATAGGTCAAAGAACAGTGTGTTGACAATATCTCATTTCTGCTGATAAAATGTATGGAAAATACATCATTTCTGTTGATAAAATGTATGAAAAATACATCATTTCTGTTGATAAAATGTATGGAAAATACATCATTTCTGTTGATAAAATGTATGGAAAATACATCATTTCTGTTGATAAAATATTTGGAAAATACATAATTTCTGTTGATAAAATGTAAGGCAAACATATAATTTCTGTCGATAAAGTGTATGGAAAACTATCACCCAAGAAAACAAATTATCTCCTACGTAAGACTTATCATCGCCTACGTAGTAATTATTATCTCCTACGTAAGACTTATCATCACCTATGTAGTAATTATTATCTCCTACGTAAGACTTATCATCGCCTACGTAGTAATTGTTATCTCCTACGTAAGACAAATTTTCGTCTACGTAAGACTTATTATCTCTTACTTAAGATTTAGTATATCCTACGTAAGACATTTCTCCTACGTAAGACTTAGTATATCCTACGTAAGACTTATTATCTCCTACGTAAGAGTTAGTATCTCCTACGTAAAACTTATCAACTCTTACGTAAGACTTATTTTCTCCTATGTAAGACTTATTATCACCTACGTAAGACTTAATATTTCTTACATAAGACTTAGTATCTCCTACGTAAGAGTTAGTATCTAATACGTAAGACTTATTATCTCATACGTAAGACTTATTAACTCTTACTTAAGACTGATATGCTGAAGTACGTCATTTCTGTTAATAAAACTGTATGGAAAACACGTCATTTCTGTCGATAGAAATGTATGGAAAACAAGTCATATCTGTTGATAAAAATGTATGGAAATACATCATTTCTGTTACTTAAATTATGGTATACACGTCATTTCTATTAATAAATGTATGGCAAACAAATCATATCAGTTGATAAAAATGTATGGCAAATAAGTTATTTCTGTTTGTCAAGATGTTTGGCAAACAAGCCATTTTTGTTTATCAAGGTGTATGGCAAACAAGACATTTCTGTTTATCAAGGTGTATGGCAAACAAGTCAGTTTTGTTGATACTCTGAATTATGCCCAAGACTTCTATAATAAAGATACACATTGAGTATACCTTTGACAGGTGCTCAACATATTAAGACGAGAAAGTTGGGCATCTCTAGGTGGATATGTTTAACCGAGGTCCTATGCCAGAGTTGCACAGCATGCTAAAATAAATAATCACTGAATATATATATATATATATATATATATATATATATATATATATATATATATATATATATATATATATATATATATATATATATATATATATATATATATATATATTCAGTTTAAAATTTGTTAACAATTCTTGACAGAATGTGAAACAACAATCGAATATAAAACAAAAAATGTAATATCCTTAGAACATAAAAAAAAAATATAAAACGATGAAATGTTTGAGATAATGTGTCATAATGTACCAAACAGTTACAGTTTGTTCTGAACTTTTCATTTGGGTGTACATTTGTTGAGTTAAAGAGATTAACTGACACAGATTTCTATATCCAGTATCATGTAAATAGTGTATTTAGTGTTTGTTTTCAGTTTCACAGGTATTCTGACCTGATGCTTGTTCTAAATCGTCAGAACATGTGTTTTAAAGTGTCGTCAAGCTTAAAAATCTGAAAATGCATACAATATTTCATTCTCCATTTCCTGTGCGGTGCCTGCTACATATGTGTGTAGTTTTCAGAATTCCATCCCTTTTATATGTTTAAAATGATTTATTTTGATATGCCAGAGCATACATGTTGTTAGCGTTTTTAGAGACACAGATGTTTGTCAGGAACTTGTTTTTTCACGAAAATTTGTTAGTACATGAAAAGACAGAATTGTAAGAGTTCACGCGACACACATTACACATTTAATGGGACCATAAACCAGGTATTGTACGTGAACTCTTTAACCTTTGATAGAATAAACAACTTTAAACAATAAACATATAAATCTCCTCATATATCAGCCACTCGTACTTTAAAATTAAAACACAAGGAACAACCTGAACATTAAAAATGTGAACACAAAGAGATATTATAAGAATGCATATGATGCATGAGAGATACTATCAAATGTGTACTACACGTGGTGTATATATACAAATCAAAGATCTATATCTACATTATAATGAACGGCCAGTTATTTATAGCATTTCGTGGAAATAGTACTGTTATTCTCAAATAATATCCGATACCCCACACGCGACATTTACCGAACTTTTCATAACTGTATTGTCGAAATATGCAAAAAGGACTCTGTATCAGTAGAATATCATTTGTAGCGATAAAGTGCGTGGACATTCTTTTGGCAAGATTTGTGTATCATGTGTATTTCATGAACTTTATTTGAGCTGTCAAATGATATGCTTAGCACGATAATATTTGTAAGTTGTATAGGTACTTCAAACTTTGTTGTTATAAACAAACTCAGATACGAACATTTGTAAAATAGCATAAGGAATATATGCTGCTAGAGTTAAAGAGAATTTAAATATTGAAATAGCGGTAATAATGATAATGTGTGAACCATCGCCATGTAAAAAGATAATGGTAAAAGGTTTGTGGGGTTTACAGCGAACCATTACTGTGAGCAAACATGAAATATTTAAAAAGTTTATGGGGTTTATAGTTTTGATTTTTTTATTTGAGTTTTTGTTTTACGCCATACTCAACAATCTTTCAGTCATATAATGGCGCCCAGTTTTTATTGGTGGAGGAGAAACCCCGGTTACCCGGGTAAAGACCACCGACCTTCCGCAAGAAAACTGGCAAACTTTCCCATTTAATTCGAAATGACCCTAGCGGGATTCGAACCAGAGATGGGGTTTATAGCAAACCATTGATGTGAGCAAAAATGAAATATTCATAAAGTTTGTAGAATTGATCATTGATGTGAGTAAACACGAAATGTTTATAATGTTTGTGAGGTTTATAGCGAACTATTGCTGTGAGCAAACATGAAATATTTATAACGTTTTTGGGTTTATTGCGAACCATTGATGTGAGCAAACATGAAACATTTACAAGGTTTATGAAGTTTATAGCGAACCATTGATGTGAGCAAACATGAACTATTTCTAAAGTTTGTGGGGTTTATAGCGAAAAATTTATGTGAGCAACCAGGAAATAATTATTCAGTTTGTTTATAGCGAACCATTGCTGTGAGCAAACAAAATATTTATAAAGTCTGTGGGGTTTATAGCGAACCATTGCTGTGAGCAAACATGAACTATTTATAGGATTATCGGAGTTTATTCTGAACATTGATATTTATAAAGTTTGTATGGTTTATAGCTAGTCATTGTTGTGAGCAAACATGAACTATTTATAGGATTATTGGGGTTTATTACGAACCATGTAGAACCATTGCTCTGACATGCAACAATCCGAGTTTGTTTGATTACTCTCTACAGTAAACCTGATAATCAATACCATTTGTTGTGCTATGATGTTGACATCTCAGAAAAAAGAGTAAAAGGCTACGGCTTATGAAACCTTTTAAATAGTGGTATTCGCTTGTGTTTTGCACAAGATATTTGTATAATAGTCACATTGTGGTGGCCAATTGTAATGTTGGTAGAGAAAACTTGGATGAAATGTGATCAAGAAGCAAACATATGACCCTGATTCCGCTTGTCCGGCTCTGAAGAATAGATGTCAAAAAACACCAACACACAAACCATACCCCCAACAGACACACACACACACACACACACACACACACACACACACACACACACACACTGTAGTATGGAGTTAGATGGATGATTAACTGTATCGATGGTTATGGAAGCAGATAAGATGAAGTCGGGATATACGGATGAGTGTCGTTTTAGTTCCAGAAATAATGAACTAGAACTCCTACAGCAGTTATCTTTTACAATTTATCTTACACCGGATGTCTACATATAAGTTACCGTTGTGAATCTACGTTACACTGCTTGATTCTAGATGATAAAAATACATGTAATTATCTTAATCTTTCTTCCACAAAAAATCATTTAATTAAGATCTTGGCAATAAATCTAGCACATATAACATGAACTCAACGTCTGTCATAAGATAATAATTACATCAAAGTTTACCTTGTTAATCAATGTTAATTTTTCCGACATTTTGTTCGGTCATGCCTACCTAGATCTAATTTTTACCTGTTAAAGGCCTTTTTTGGCAGCTTGTTTTTATATGTCTGTGTGTGGTAGGTAATGGCGATGAAGTATGATGTTCATTTAGGATTGCTTCAAACTACCGTTTTTTTATCTAGATTGCGTAACAACATTTGGCACATGTTTACTGTCATTACTGGAATTCATCAGAAAATCATGGTAATAATCTGCTGTAAACTATAAAGCTGAAATAGTGGAATACTGCATTATAAGCTGCGTGTGTTAATTCTGTATAACTTGTCACGAGTACAATGTGTTATATTGTAATCTGAGATGATTGTAAATACACTAAAAGTATGGTATAAAAGTGCAATATATGAATTGTTCATTGTTATATAAAATAATTAAGCACGGTGAACTTAAAACTGACAAATATGTGAAAAAGATGAGTTGTGTTTATAATGTGATATTTTAGTAATTAATTAGGACAAACTGAGAGCATGGTATAAAAGTGCAACTGGCGTGTTATCCATTTAGACATCAATACATACTGATTCTGAAGAAGTAGTGAAAGATATTGCTAAGGTGCCTGCGACCTTGACCTTTTGGCACAATACCTTAAAACTTTGTCACAATGTTCCTTGGATAATCCCGTACGACTTTCCCATAAATCTTTGTATATAAAAATAATCAATTTTTAGTTAATGGGCTATTTACATAAAATCAATTCCTTCGTCTTTTGAGGCACCCTCCAGTAGCACATTTATGAACATATCCCATTTGCAAACAGTTTAGATATTGACATGACAATCATATACCGAATTTGAAAGAAATCTGATCTTTGCTTTGTAAGAAATACCGTAGGATCAGAAAATTTCGTTGTGGGTTTAATTTCGTTTACCGAATTGTTTTTCATTTATCAACGAAATTTAAGCCAAGACTAAATTATACATTAAAGCGATATGAGCTGTCGTCGGTAAAAATTTTACATGCCCATTTTATGTGATATTCTATCTCATATATATTCCGAAGAGACCATCTGGTGGTTAGAACAATAAATGCATTTGTAAAATTGTAACAATATTGCCGAACGTAACCCGTAATATCAGTTATTTTTTTTGAGCACTTTGAGCATTGCAAATTAACTTTCGGTAATTTTTTACGAAGTTTACCAAGAAACCAATAAACATGTGCTATTTGCAGTTATTATACATACTATTCTTATTACCCTTTGCGTTTATATTCGTATATCATCATTTCGTACCTAAATCGGGTCAAGTTTGTCGTTTTCGTCGTTTCAAAACATTCGTTTCTGAAATTGTCCACGTGCCGGATATATCGGGTGATCTCGACCCATTTTAACTCGTCCCATCGCATTCTCAGCTTTTTCATTCTTGACACATATGATCATGGACTGCCCAACTCCACCGGAAATGGCGGCACGATTGTAAAACGTTGGCTACACATACTTTTCACAGTTATTTTGATTTTGTCAATGCCAGTATTCAGGGTAATATCAAAGATCGAAAATTAATTTTTTTAGTGACCTGATATATTTATTCATAGATTCATTCGATTTTCTTCAGGTATTTAAAATAGCATTGAAAAGCATATATTTTAAACTAGCGTTGGAAAGCATATATTTACATAATACATTTCATGTATTTTAAAAAATAAATAAAACATAAAAAATCAGCCGACTTTAACATAGTCCGAGCGCGTAAAGGACCGAGATCCCCTGACCAAATTACGAAGTACATTTGATATGGGGAAAGAGTTTATTGGAAAGGCCATTGCATACGGAAATACAGCTGGATTTTTTAAATTCTAATAAAACAAATAACTTCGAAAAGATCTTTTACATCGTTTTGACAATGTATTTGAACACACATTTTATCATATTCTAAGGAGAAACTTCAACAATACTGTACAGTTTTTTATTCCAGAAGCGGTGTAAATCAAATGTGGATACTTAAAAATTCTAAACAGCTTTTAGAAAATTTGAAGGCACACAATTTTTCTCGAATTCACAGTAATAAAACTTATGACTTCTCTACTCTTTACACAACTATACCACATAAGAATTAAAAGAAAGACTTTTTAGCATCACAGACAACTGTTTTTTCACTAGAGGTGGTACCCGAAAATATAAATATCTAGTGATTGGCTATAAGGATACTTATTTCGTCAAACACCACTCTGATTCTACACATAAATACACTGAAGTTGATATAAAAAACATGCTGGAATTTCTAATAGACAATATATTTGTAATGTTCGGAGACGTGGTCTTTAAACAAACAAATAGGCATTCCTATGGGAACCAATTGTGCCCCTTTATTGGCCGACCTGTTCCTTTATTCATACGAAGCAGACTTCATTCAGAAACTGCTGAATTAAAAGAAGAAAAAGTTAGCGGTGTCCTTAATTTGACATTTAGATATATCTCCGATGTTTTGTCAATTAATAATGACAATTTTCATACATATGTCAATGCGATATATCCCAGCGAACTAGAAATCAAAGATACAACAGAAGCAAGCACACATGCTTCATACCTAGACATTTTACTTAATATAAACACAGACGGGAAATTAGCAACAAAGCTATGCGACAAACGCGACGATTTCGGCTTTCCCATCGTAAATTTTCCACATTTAAGTAGTAATACCCCTAAGTCACCCGCATATGGAGTTTACATTTCACAAATGATCCGATATGCCAGGGCGTGTACAACATATGAAGATTTCATATAAAGAGGTAAACTACTCACAGACAAATTACTGACACAGGGATATCGAAAAACCCGTTTAATGTCAACGTTCCGCAAATTTATTGGTCGGTATAATAGTCTTCTTTGCGAATACTCTGTTTGACTAGGTGAAATGTTGAGTTGCCTTTTCGTTGGCGGTTGTTGAGACGTCTGTACCAATTGTGACGAGGATACACTCCTCGCATATTTCATTGGACTTGACTTTGGACTCACGGCGGGAGTTACCTGTCGACAGGGGATGCTTACCCCTGCATGGCACCTGATCCCACCTCTCGGTTTCCGTGTTTGTCCATTTTTACCGGATTTGTATCTATGTCCTGGACATTCTATTGGTTTATACTTTGGTATCTGAGATTTTTTATGCTACTTTATATCAGGGGACAAAAATAGTCATTGTGACAGCTTATATCGCTTTAAACTTGCTAGTGGTATTTGGTTCTTTTATAAGCAGGTTTTTTGTTATTTCAACGAAATGTCATGCCAACAAATTCAGTTTATTTTTAAAACAAGGAAATTTTAACCCACAAAAATTTCGGATTTTACAGTATACCACATTTAGGCTCCTTTTGCATCTCTTATGGGTACCTGGTCTTATCTAAGACCATTAATAGGTAATGCTAAACGCTCGGCATTAGAAGGGAAGGTCACAAGTCTTTCTGATGAAACTTTAAACAGAATTCCCGTACCCTTTGACTCCCAATAACCATCAATTTACTGACATCGGTCCTTAGCAATGTACTGTAAACCCCTTTAACTTTGCAACGGGTAAAAAATCGCGAAATTTATAGGTGCTGAAAATATATTCTGGAATCGTTTGATACTCTATCGCTATAACATTCGAACCACGTGAAAGAGACTGTTGTGTTTTCTGTAGTTGTCTCCCTTGATCAATTGTTATCATTAATTGGTTTTACTGTGCACTATGTGATGATTTAAAATAAGTCAAAAGTTTACACGTGTCCAGTCCTAATTTATACAGCTAAGTCTAGATAATGGAGATGAAAATTACCTCTGAAAATACCTCAGCACAATTGGGAATAACGTACTAGTCCAAATAATATGTAATTATTTTTCTTTGGAAGCTTTAATGCGTTTGCAGGTATGAATAGTTTATCAATGCTAGCTGAAGTGTTGTTTCTATCTCAACCAAATCTTCTATATCAATAACACAGCAGTTAAAGTTAGACACCATGCAAATGACTCATTAACAAAATGCTTCATTATAGCGAATTCATCATTTGATGGTTAATTACACATCGTTGCCTCATTATCTTGAATTTTTTTCCATTCTGAATGATTTATCAGTTAAAAGTTAATTCTATTTCACGTAAAAATGCTCCCATTTCATACCGCCTTAAGGGCGCTTCCTTCACTGTCTTAGCAGTCAAACGGAAAGTCTATATCACTTTTCAGGATTGAAATACTCTCATTTCAATGGCATATCACCTAAAGGATGACTCCATCTTAATCACTTATCAATCAATTTAAAGATTAACGCAACATCCGAATAACGGCCCCATGTTGTATCGCCTAAAAAAACTCCCATCTGAATTAATTAAAGGTGAATTCAATACTACTGTTTCATAATAAAGATACCCCAATTTCATTGACATATCACCTAAATTATGCTTTCAGTTAAATAACTCTTGCTTTGAAAGTTAAATCCAACACGAAATACATACTAAAATATTATTCTGTCACTTTGACTCAAACATCTAATGTAGGTAAATAAAAACGACTTGTAGAATAATTGTTGACCCATATCCTAGATTTCTCATCGGAATATATGAATGTGATTTCGGCTTTTTAATTGAAATTAACTGAAAAATAGGCTGATCCTATTTTAAAGAGTTATCTTCTAAAGGCTGAACTCACATCAATAAGTTATCTTCTAAAGGCTGAGCTCACATTAATAAGTTATCTTCGAAAGGCTCAGATCACATCAATAAGTTATCTTCTAAAGGCTGAGCTCACATCAATAAGTTATCTTCTAAAGCTTGATCCCATTGCTATGACTCATTCCCTATATAGAATTAACTACTAAGAAATGGCAGATTGTACATGTAACCCACACATCCAGAAGTTTCGAGAGGTTTCCATGAAACAATTGCGACGGGTATAGCATGCTAAGAGGTGACACTGACTCTCTCCGGGCACCTTGTCCCATCATGTTTGGGATTTGCATTTTTTAAGATCCAGATTGTCGTATTCTAATGGACTCGGTGTTTCGATTAACCACTGGCACGTCTTCATTTTTACTTCCAACATAAAGACAATTTGCAAAGCAATAAAGAAGTAGGTACAAGTTAACCCATATATCACAATAACTAACCGCTATACAGTTGGTCCTATAACACTTTTTATTATCTACTGGTTGATTTCATTATGTTTCAGTATCTATAGGTTGATCCTATTATGTCTAAGTGTTTATAGGCTGATTCCATTATATATCATTGAAAACAGGTTGATCCCATTATGTCTCATTGTATACAGGTTGAGCCCATTGTGTCTCAGTGACTATAGGTTGATCCCATTACGTCTCAGTGTCCATAGTATAGGTTGATCCCATTGTGTCTCAGTGTCTATAGGCTGATCCCATTGTGTCTCAGTGTCTATAGGTTGATCCTATTATGTCTAAGTGTCTATAGTATAGGTTGATCCCATTGTGTCTCAGTGTCTATAGGTTGATCCCATCATGTATCATTGTCTACAGGTTGATCCCATTGTGTCTCAGTGTCTATAGGTTGATCCCATTGTGTCTCAGTGTCTATAGGTTGATCCCATTACGTCTCAGTGTCTATAAATATAGGTTGATCCCATTGTGCTAGTGTCTATAGGCTGATCCCATCGTGTCTCAGTGTCTATAGGCTGATCCCATTGTGTCTCAGTGTCTATAGGCTGATCCGATTGTGTCTCATGGTCTATAGGTTGATCACATTACGTCTCAGTGTCTATAGTATAGGTTGATCCCATTGCAACTCAATGTCTATAGGTTGATCCCATTATGTCTCAGTGTCAAAAATTCTCAATTCCATTATTGTCTCAATGTGTATAGGTTGATCCCATTATGTCTGTGTCGATAGGTTAATTACATTATGTCTCAGTGTCTATAGGTTAATTTCATTTTGTCTCAGTGTCTATAGGTTGATTCCATTTTGTCTTAATGTCTATAGGCTGATTCCATTATGTCTCAATGTCTATAGGTTGATTCCATTATGTCTCAGTGTCGATAGGTTAATTACATAATGTCTCAGTGTCTATAAGTTAATTTCATTTTGTCTCAGTGTCTATAGATTGATTCCATTATGTCTCAGTGTCTATAGGCTAATTTCATTTTGTCTCATTTTCTATAGGTTGATTCCATCATGTCTCAATGTCTATAGGTTGATTCCATTATGTCTCAGTGTCTATAGGTTAATTTCATTTTGTCTCAGTGTCTATAGTGTGTATATAGCATATGTCACGGTCATCTAAATGTGTATAAAATAATGGTGGTTTTGTGGAAGAGAACTGTTCGTACTCTCTTTCTTTCCTCTTTCCTCTTGTCTCTCACTTTTGAGTAGATTGTATCATGGACAGTCAATCACATTTATTGCGAAGTAAAGAAAATGTCAAAAAGTTAGAGTTAAGTGCATTTAAATAATTAAATATGTAAAACTCATAAAATGTCAATCACCATCAACAATGTAAGTATTCTGTAATAGTATATTAATGGCTGACAGCAAAATTGCAATTCAGCCAGATGATAATGAAGTATAAAATAATCTAGAAATAGCTAAAACAAAGATTTTATAATTATATATTACCTGCGCAAATATACTTGCACAGAAGCTTTTACATGGTCTTAAAATCACTTTATTTGACAAGTTTTGTATATTCAAGAACTTTTTTTCTTCATTTTCTATGCATTTAGGTCAAGTAGTTGACCTTGTATGATACCCGTTTCTTTTTTGGAACTTCACGTTCATTTTAAATTCGAGCTTAACGGATACAGTTTTATTGATTTGTTTTGTCCATTTTTTACAGATTTGTACCTATATCCTTGACATCCTATAGATTTATACTGTGGAATCTGAGATATTTTTTATTTTGTCATTGTTTTGCAAAACTTTATGTTTGGTATTATATTTTAATATTTTCAAATAAAATATTATACGCCAACAAAGATACTAGTATACGATATCCACGATAAAACTAAACAATCCTTGCCTAGATTGTGACAAAGAGAGATCTGAAAGAGCTAGTTACTAGTATTGTTAGTCAATTACTGGACACATTTAAAGATAATATACTGAGAGAAGTAAATGAAAACGTAAGAGAAAGAACTGGTAAACTTCATGACAAATTGGATGGAGTAAGTATAGAAAATGAGGAATAGAAAGAAAGAAAAGGAGCAAAGGACAGAACAATAGAAATGTTGGATGCGAAAGTAATGATGTTTAGACAAGATCTACAGAGGCATTAAAACTAGCTAATAGAAATGAACAGTATTCTAGAAAACAGTATATAAGAATATTGAATTACATGGAAAAGAAAGATGAAGCAAGCTCTGGAGTCAGAATTTATTAACTTGGTGAAGGGTGACCTAGGTATGACTGAAGAGTGACCTAGGTGTGACTGTGGAAGTGGATGATATTCATACAATTCATCGCATTCCTGGAAAACCTGGATCCCCTAGACCTATTATCATAAAATTAAAAAACACAGAAGTGAAAGCTAGAATAATTAGAAAACGAAAGGATTTAAAGAAACTTGTGCAATTCTTTGATTATATATACCAAAAGAACCATGGACTAATGACAAAATTGCGCAACAGTAAAAATAATTTAGAGTGTGTGTTTTTTGAAAACAGTGTCAGTAAATGATACAGATACCGCAAAAATATAGACGTCGTTATAGTAACTGATTGTTTCTTGACGTTATTTCCAAGAATATGTATCATATATTCTCGAAAAGTTACAGGACCGCAGTTATCGTAAAAGGGTCTATATAGCAGAGAAGTTAGACAACAATGGTAGGAGGAAATATAATAGTTTTAAAAAACTGATAGTAAACACTTAACAACTGATGATGAACTAAAAATAAGTCTATATACAAGTTTATATCTGAAAATCATATAAATTATTTGAACATTACCTCCCTCCCACATTATTTTCCCACACCATGTCAGTGTGGGTCTGATTCGTTTCATATAATATACTTGCTTGTTAGTGTTTTCTTTTCTGTTGGTATTTTATGTGTGAATGTGTCTGCATGCATGAGTCAGTGCATGTATGTGTGTGCTCATTTGTAATATACTTTTTTCACTAAATGTATTTGGGTATGGTATCTCTTCTATTACCCTGTGAATTTACAGAATATTATATATCTTAATTGCTGAAGTCACAATAGTGAATGAATATGGTATATCTTCTATTACCCTGTTGATTTACAGAGTATTATATATCTTAAATGCTGAAGTCACAATAGTGAATATGGTATCTCTTCTATTACCCTGTTGATTTACAGAGTATTATATATCTAAAGTGTTGAAGTCACAATAGTGAATATGGTATCTCTTCTATTACCCTGTTGATTTACAGAGTATTATATATCTAAAGTGTTGAAGTCACAATAGTGAATATGGTATATCTTCTATTACCCTGTTGATTTACAGAATATTATATATCTTAATTGCTGAAGTCACAATAGTGAATATGGTATATCTTCTATTACCCTGTTGATTTACAGAGTATTACATATCTAAAGTGTTGAAGTCACAATAGTGAATATGGTATATCTTCTATTACCCTCTTGGTTTACAGAGTATTGTATATCTAATTTAAAAGTGCTGAAGTCACAATAGTAAATACAAGAAGAATGTTATATATTGTGTTCTACTTTCATATGTACTTTAAATGTTTAAGTCCTACACGTATGTGTAATGGGGTCTTTTTTCCTATAGTTGAGATCAGCCAATCTATTTGATAGTGTGTGTGCTTGTCTGTCTCTGTGTGTGTATGTATGTGTGTGTGTCTGTCTGCGTGTGTGTCTGTCTGTGTGTGTGTCTGTGTGTGTGTGTGTATTTGTGTGTGTATGTGTCTGTGTCTGTCTCTGTGCGTGTGTGTATATCTGTGTATGTGTCTATGAGTGTGTGTGTGTTTTTGTGTGTGTGTGTGTACATGTATGTGTGTGTCTGTGTATTTGTGTGTGTATGTGTCTGTGTGTGTCTCTGTGTGCGTGTGTGTATATCAATGTATGTGTCTATGAGTGTGTGTGTGTGTTTGTGTGTGTACATGTATGTGTGTGTGTCTGTGTATTTGTGTGTGTATGTGTCTGTGTCTGTCTCTGTGTGCGTGTGTGTATATCTGTGTATGTGTCTATGAATGTGTGTGTGTGTGAATGTTTGTGTGTGTACATGTATGTGTGTGTGTCTGTGTATTTGTGTGTGTCTCTGTGTGCGTGTGTGTATATGTGTGTATGTGTCTATGAGTGTGTGTGTGTGTGTGTCCTGCATACTTGTAGTATACACTTTTGTCATTCATGCATGGTGTTGGTTTCTATTTTTAAAAAGAGTGGAAGTTACAGTTTAATTAGATATACACATACTCGATGTTAATATGAAACTACTTTTTACATATACAATACAAATGACATTTCTTAAGTATAATTGTAATAATGCCAAAACTTGCTGTATCCTCTCACATACGTCCATATTTGGTAAATATGCGTTCTCTTTATTTCTTGTTACTTTTCTTTACTGACTGTGACCTATTTCTGTCTTCACTATAAACTAGGACACTGTTCTATTAACCCTATTGGATCTAACATTCCTGTACTCTGGTGTGTTTGAAATTTATGTATTGTTTTCCATATAGTTTATGTAATATGACAAAGGATAATAACAGTGTAAATATTCTTTCAATGATTTGTCAGGGACTTGGTAATCTTGGGAAGAGGTATACTACTGCTTATAGATTTTGTAAAAGCTTTTGATTCAGTATCATGAAACTTAATTGACATTATTTTTTAAAAAGTTTGGCGATTTATTAAATTTGGATTAAATAATTAAAAAAAATAGCAAATGATCTATAAATCAAACTTGCCATCATCCTTTGAAATCAAACGCGGTAGTCGTCAAGGAGATAAAAAATACTTTAAACAATTCGAAAAGGGGCGTTATTACTCCTATTGGAAAATTAACTGTAGTTAAAACTTTATTAACATCCCAACTTAATCATCTTTTTATAATACTAAACCCAAATGCTTCTTCCATAAAAATATTAACAATATTATGTCCATAATATTTTGTCCAATTTAATATGGGGTGGTAAAAGTGGTAAATACAAGTTAAACATTACAAAGAATGCGGACTTGAAGTGATAAATATAAAAAAAACTTTATGTTAGCACTTAAATCAACATGGATTAGGAGATTACATCAAAATAACAAAACATGGAAAACAATCTTAGAATCACAAATTGATTTAAATAAATTAGCTAATTACCGGGGTAATTTTATTGAAACATGTAACTATAGTATCTCAGACACCTTTTGGAAAGATGTATCCATTGCCATGAAAAATGTTGTAATACATAAATAATTTTGAGATATCATTGTTGTAATACTAACATAAATAATTTTGAGATATCATTGTTGTAATACTAACATAAATAATTTTGAGATATCATTGTTGTAATACTAACATAAATAATTTTGAGATATCATTGTGGCATAACACTAAAATAACGATAAATAGAAATTCAATTTTTCTATGATTCTTGGTTTAAAAAAGGCATCTATCATATGTCAGATCATGTACATAATAATACTACAGACTTTTTATTAAATGAGCAGTTCCAGCGACTAACAGACCTTGAAATTAATTTCTTACAATATCAAGGCCTTCTTTCATCTTTAAAACATTAAGGAATGAAATTAAAAGGACTAGAAACATAACAAAAACTTGTTACCAATTATTCCACTTAATATAAGACTATTCTAGAAAACCTAAAGGGACACGACCCATGTACACACTGCTTGTACAAAATACGAGATTCCTAAAGGTCAGGTAAAATGGCATAACAACTTGAATGTACATATGATGAGCATATTTGGCATAAGATTTACAGTAATCCTTTTAAGCTAACAACTAACACTAAACTACAATGGTTACAATTCCGTATTTATCCTAGAATTCTAACAACTAATACTTTCTTGGTAAAAATTAATATCAGTGATAACTCTCTCTGTGTTCTTTTTGTAGAAATGAACAAGAATCAATAGAACATCTTTTCTGGTTTGCTGTAAAATTATTATTATCATTAAATGAGTTTGAGCAAATAACTGGACAATAAAGTAAAGATTTGAACCTTAACTCTAGGTCTTTCACACTAGGTGTGGATGAAAATGATCTTAACTACTTTATTCTTCTTAATGTCAAACTATATATATATATATATATATATATATATATATATATATATATATATATATATATATATATATATATATATATATATATATATATATATATATGAGAATGAGAAATGAGAAACCCCTACATATTAATGGACTGATAAATGTTTGAAACTAACATATAAAAAATATTCACTTTATCAGTTCATAACAGGGATAATAAAAATTTTAATGAAAGGGTTAGGGTCTCCTATGAAATGGAGAAAATGGAAAGTAAACCTAGCATAATAATATGTGGTACTTGTATTTATATATGTATGTACTGAGAGCCCTGGTATACAGCAAGTATCATTTCAAACAAGTAACATTTTTGTTTACACAATACACTTTACACAGCGGGTGTTTACTGTAAGACTTTTTGTACATCCTAGCAAACTCCAAACTCTCTCTCTCTCTCTCTCTCTCTCTCTCTCTCTCTCTCTCTCTCTCTCTCTCTCTCTTATATTTACATGTATATGTAATTATATGTGCGTACCCTTTGTTTGTATAAATGAATAATGTACAGGAAAAAATATATATGTATAAAGTTAATCAACTTTTGTACTGGTAAATATTTCAAGTAATATATATATATATATATATATTATATTATACTAATATATAATACTATTACCTATTGTATACTAACAAAACATTGTGAATCATTCCCTTTTGAATGATACGCGACTGCAAGAGTATGTTCTTACCTACAAAATGAATAAATAGAAAAAAAAAAAAAAAAAGATTTTGTCGGTATGACTAATTTTGGACGGCGCTGCAGTAGGAGCCAACATATTCTATATCTATTTTTATTCGTACTTATATTTTATTTGACTATGCTTGTATTAAACGCTATTCATTACTTATAAACAGCTTAATGCTAGGGTTTCTTCTCTAGTTATTCTGGAATTTGTATCTGATTTATTAATGATTGACTTATAAATGCAGATTATCACAGAGTAAACTTAAGCCTTTTGATAGTACTTGATTACGTTAGTGGTCTTAGAACAATGCAGATAACCTCAGAGCCCATAGGCTAAATTGACATTTCATCTTCACAACTTGACATGGCTAAAACCCACAAAGCTCCTCTGTCCTTAAACCATATCAAAACAGTTTGGGTTTTGGGGGTTCAAGTTTTATTAGGCTTATTAGTCACCATTATCCGTTATACTCCAAAGGTCACCATTATCCGTTATACTCCACAGGTCACTATTATCCGTTATAATTCATAAATCACCATTATCCTTTATACTCCATAGGTCACCATTATCCTTTACACTCCATAGGTCACCAGTACCCTTTATACTCCATAGGTCACCATTATCTGTTATCCTCCATAGGTCACCATCATCCTTATACTCCACAGGTCAACATTATCCATTATGCTCCATAAATCACCATTATCTAATATACTCCATAGGTCACTATTATTTTTTATACTCCATAGGTCACCATTATCCGTTATATTCCATAGGTCACTATTATCCTTTATACTCCATAGGTCACTATTATTCTTCTCAACTGATGAAGTCTAATTGACAGAAACGATATCGTCTTGAGCATTATAACTTCGGTATTATGTTTATAGTATTTATAACCACTAGGTTGTTGCCACTGCTGGTGGACCGTTTGAGTCCCCGAGGGTATACATAAACCTAGTACCTGGTATTTCGGTACCAGCTGTTCATCTTATACTAAAGTAATATTTGGCACTGTTAACACTATTTCAATTCGAAAATTGTCTAAAGCTAAGATAGTCATTTTTACAGTGGTTACTCTTAGACGGATTTCGGCTATACTTTTAGATATATTATTTGGCCTTGTATGATGCCACTTTATCTTTAGAAAATACACATACTTTTCAAATTGGAGCTCAACTGATGAAGTCTAATTGACAGAAACGATATCGTCTTGAGCATTATAACTTTGGTATTATGTTTATAGTATTTATACGCCATAGGTCACCATTATCCTTTATATTCCATAGGTCACCATTATCCTTTATACTCCATAGGTCACTATTATTCTTTATACTCCATAGGTCACCATTATCCGTTATATTCCATAGGTCACCATTATCCGTTATATTCCATAGGTCACCATTATCCGTTATATTCCATAGGTCACCATTATCCGTTATATTCCATAGGTCACCATTATCCGTTATATTCCATAGGTCACCATTATCCGTTATACTCCATAGGTCACTATTATTCTTTATACTCCATAGGTCACCATTATCCGTTATATTCCATAGGTCACCATTATCCTTTATATCCCATTAGTCCTCATTGTCAGCATTTCCTTGATGCTCCATCAGTCACCATTGTCAACTGTACCATTGATGAACCGTTGGTTTCCTTGACCGCTTCATTGGTTTACACCGTTAACCTTTTCCTTTTCACTTCATTAACCAGCATTGTTTACTTTTATCTCGGTACTTCATTAGTTGCCTTGCCATCTGTGTTACATAATTGTCTTCAGTAGCTACTTTTACGATCATCTACCAATGCCTTGTTTTCTATCTACCACCATCATTTACCCATACCTTGTTGTTCTATCTACCATCATTTACCCATACCTTGCTTTTCTATCTACCATCATTTACCCATACCTTGTTGTTCTATCTACCATCATTTACCCATACCTTGCTTTTCTATCTACCATCATTTACCCATACCTTGCTTTTCTATCTACCATCATTTACCCATACCTTGCTTTTCTATCTACCATCATTTACCCATACCTTGTTTTCTATCTACCACCATCATTTACCCATACCTTGTTGTTCTATCTACCATCATTTACCCATACCTTGTTTTCTATCTACCACCATCATTTACCCATACCTTGTTGTTCTATCTACCATCATTTACCCATACCTTGCTTTTCTATCTACCATCATTTACCCATACCTTGTTTTTCTATCTACCATCATTTACTCATACCTTGTTTTTATATCTATCATCATTTACCCATACCTTGTTTTTCTATCTACCATCATTTACCCATACCCAGTTGTTGACGTTGAGAATGTAGGCTATTTATCCATTTTGAACTAGTTTAATTTTTTACTCCATGATTTCTCTGATGTTTGTAACCCTCTTATATCTAAAATAACTTTCCAAGTTCTAAATATATTCTATGAAATTTGTCAATGCGATATATCCCAACAAACTAGAAATTATAGACACTACGGAATCAAGCACAAACACTTCATATTTTGGACATTTTATTGACTATAGACACAGACGGGAAATTAACAACCAGGCCATATGACAAACGCGATCGGTTCCCAATCGTCAATTTTCCACGTTTATAAAACTAGTAATATCCTGCTATCGCCTGCATATGGTGTTTATATATATATATAAATGATCCGATATGTCAGGAGTTGTTCTACATATGAACATTTCATATACAAAGGGAAAGTACAAACTGATCAGTTTTTGTCACAGGGATATCGGAAATCGCGTTTAATGTCAACGTTCCGCAAATTTTACGGTCGGTATAATGACCTTGTTTGCGATAACACTGTTTCACTAAATGAAATGTTGGGTCACCTGTCCAATTGCGGTTTTGAGTCATCTGTACCAGTTGTAACGAGCATTTATTCCTTTTTTTTTTTTTTTTTTGTTTTTTTTTTTTTTTTTTTGATTTTTTTTTTTTTTTTTTTTTTTTTTTTTTTTTTTTTTTTTTTTTTTTTTTTTTTTTTTTGTTTTTGATTATGTTTTTTTTTGGGATTTTTTGTTTTTGTTTTTTTTGTTTTTTTTTTTTTTTTTTGTTTTTTTTTTTTTTTTTTTTTTTTGTTTTTTTTTTTTTTTTTTTTTTTTTTGTTTTTGTTTTTTTGTTTTTTTGTTTTGTTTTTTTTTTTTTTTGGTTTTTTTTTTTGTTGTTTTTTTTTTTTTTTTTTTTTTTTGATTTTTTTTCTTTGTTTTTTTTTTATGTTTTTATTTTTTTTTTTTTTTTTTTTTTTTTTTTGTTTTTTTTTTTTGATGTTGTGTTTTTTTTTTTTTTTGTTTGTTTGTTTTTTTTGTTTTTTTTTGTTGTTTTTGTTTTGTTTTTTTTGTTATTTTTTTTTTTTTGGGTTTTTTTTGATTGTTTGATTTTTTTTTTTTTATGATTTTGTGAAAATTTTGATTTTGTTTGTTTTTTTTTTTTTTTTTGGTTTTTTTTTTGTTGTTTTTTTTTGTTTTTGTTTTTTATATTTGTTTTTTGTTTTTTTTTTTTTTTTTTTTTTTTTTTTTTTTTGTTTTTTTTTTTTTTTTTTGTTTTGTTTTTTTTTTTTTTTTTTTTTTTTTTGATTTTTTGTTTTTGATTTATTTTTTTTTTTTTTTTTTGTTGTTTTTTTTTTTTTTTGATTATTTTTTGTTTTTTTTTTTTTGTGTTCACGTATACATTTGAATTTGACTGTGGACTCGTAGCGGGTGTTGTCGGTGTTTACTTCTCCATGACACCTGATCCCACCTCTGCATTCCCAGAGATTCCTGGTTTCAAATATTCACATATTTGTATATTGTACCCTCGGCATTCTGAAGATTTATACTTGCGTATGTGAGGTTTTTATATATTGGTCCGAAAAATGGATTTTGTTTGGTTGTTACAATGTAGATTGACTTTTATATTTATCTAATGATACAAATCGTTCTTGATTATAAATAGTGTGTGAATATAAAAAAGAAATTGATTTTACAATCAGGATGTACAGAATCAAAATTAAATCTTGATTAACCTCACTTTGCATTACGTTCCGAACAAAAACGGAAATACTTGTATACACGACTCCATCAAACTGTGAGTAAAGAGGGGTTGGGCAACAGATATTTCTAAATTACAATGCAATTATAGATTAAGTCTAACTAAGAGCTTATCAAATTACGTCTAGATATATAACACCTGTGAAATAAGATTTCCTGAACTCTTATATCTCAGGTGTGAGCTGTGTACACTCTTGATTTGTCGTATATTTTCCTTCTTTTTGTCCCATGCACATGATGACATGGTTTTGATCAGAATTAAATAATCAATAGGGACACACATATATGTAAATGGACCCACTATAACTTTTTTCACCAGAAAATTGGGTACCAGATATAGATGAAGTGATACAGAATGTGTTATGGTCTTGTACAAATGCGGAACTTCTGTTTCATGTTCATTCCGTATGACCTTTCTTTGCTATTTTGTAATGAAAATTTAGCTACAGAAAACTATATGATACATTGATAGTATGCATAGTATGGATATTAAATACAGGTCTTACATTGTCAACAGAATACATACTGATGGCCCTGTTGTCTATGTACATGTATATTTCAGGGGGTTGACGCCAATACGTTATTTCTGGTGGTCAACAAATGATAGTGATAATTATTTATAACTTAATGAACTGTGGATGTTGTAGTGTTGTTTTGGGGGTTTGGGTGGTAATGACAATGATTTATAGGTTTTGAGTGATGATGTATTATTATAATTCTCCAGGATCCAATATTGATTTAAATGTTGTTTTGAATTTAGATGTCTTATTACAGTTTTCCAGGATGAAATGTTAATTTAAATGTTGTTTTGAATGTTGATGTAATACGTTTGTCTATAGAATTTGCTGAGGTAATGGTATTGTTTTCTGAGATTTTGACACTGTGTGACATTTTCTTGGACTATAATGATGAAGTTTGGGGTTTGATTTTACTGACACGGAACATGGACACTTTAAAGCTTGCTGTACAGGAGCTCTTTGACCTAAAAGATGATACAGGTAATTAAGTTATGGCTCTACTTCTCCTGGTTACGATCTGATTATCATGTTTATTTTTGCTAATTCTAATTGTAAGGACAAGAAGATAATTGGTTTGTCGAAATGTTTGTGCAAGTAATTAGCCGGAAATTAACAAAGGACCATAATAAACTGATCACTGAACCGAACATCATTAAATATTAAAATCCACTTGAAACTTATCACTCGTTTATGTCTAAATATATAATTCAGAACAACATTTGTGTTGTTATTATTATATGCACGTATATTACAAAATACCCGGATCATACCCAATATTTCATAAACAAAGGTAGAAATTCTTTTTTCGACAAACGATCAGTTTAAAAAGTGAATTCCAGTTTATTTGAAACAAACGTCAGGTGTTACGGTAGGTATGACATGTCTCGATAGAACCTAAGCTGATTTTGTGAGAACATGTGCTAGTTTACTTGTGGACAGTGTTTTCTTCACAGGTACATGGCAACTGGATTTTCTCCACACACACACGCACACACACACACACACATATACATATATATATAAGCGAAAAAACAGAAAAACACTCAAATTTCACAATTTTTCGGCCACTTGACCTTTAGCAAATGAAAGACGACAATATTTATATCAGTTACATAGTATTAGGTCTGTACAATACAAAGCTCCAGTGCAAATATATATATGTATATATATATATGCGTGTATGTGTGTATGTGTGTGTGTGCGTGTGAATAATACAAACGAACAAAAATCATTTTTAAAACGTTTTGTCCTGCATTAAGACAATATTACAATGTCACACATACAAGTGACATTTATATCTAGATCTTTGTCTATTTTAAAATCTTTAGGAGTTGTCTAGAACTTAATGAATTTCAAATGGTGTCAAAAATCAATAAAAAGGAGTAAATTGTAAACTTATCTGTTGTTAGGGCATTGTATGTAATGACTTAGTTTCTTTATGTATATCCCGATTGCCCCACATTTAAATGTCCTAATTGCCTCACACAATTATCCCAATTGTCCCACAAATCCGTTGACCTTTTTACATTTAAAAACTAAAAGTGGGACTCGTTGAATGTCGTTAGGTATTCCTCCAGTGGCCACTGGACCACCACAACATCTAGTAACACAGAAAAGTATTTATTGTTAAACGTTTTATAACATTAGATTATATAGAAAAAGATATTTCTAAAGTAAAAATCATCATATGTTGCATTCTTTTGAAAATTGAATTCCCTATTACACCGTGTAATTAGGCGTAAAGAGTTATACCTTTATATTAAAAAAGAGTTGTGTAAATAAACCCACACAGTAAATGAGATACAGAAGGATCATTAGTTATCTATACTGTTGATGCAGGTATGTTCCGCACTTATAGTATTTACAAATAATAATAATAATAATAATAATAATAATAATAATAATAATAATAATAATGATGATGATGATGATGATGATGATGATGATGAAAACATTGCTGTTGTTTAAGATGATGATAATGACAATGTTGTTGTTGTTGTTGGTGATGATGATGATGATCATGATCATCATCATCACCATCGTCATCATCGTCATCATCATAATTATAACTAGAAGAGGGTTTTGCTGAATCATGTCTTTTCAAAACCGTTGAAATGTATATTATTAACATAACCAAAAGCTATAGTTTCAGAAAAGAAGCCAAATAACTATAAATTTTCATTGCAACATGAACAAGCAGAGGTACGGCATTTCATCTCATAATAGAGGGAATACAGCCATCTTAGGTGCTGTAATAAACAATTGCAAAATTAATTAGATGTTACCTGAGCTAATTTAATCAAATAAAATCTTAAATTAGATATATGATATACTGACTATTTTGATTGCCTTGCTTAAGACCGATAAATAAAGCAGCTTCCACTTGTGGAAGATATTCTATTTTTGTTTTGTATTTTCTTTACGAAAATCTTTCTGTACTCAACATATATTACAATTTGATGAATGATTATAAATCTTGTGTAGGTGAGAATAATTTTTCCTTATCTTACATTTCAACTGAAAATGATGTACAACGTGTTAGATTTAAGCAATGGTGCAATTAAACTAAAATTTATACAGATAGGTAAGGGAATTCGACATTTGCGTGCAGAGTGTGAGGAAAATGGCAAACGGAGAACATCCCGTGTCCTTTGAGAGGGTATTACCTATATCAATGGCTAGCAAATCAAAATAATTACTGGTGGTTCTGTTTGATATTTACATTTAGTGAAAATAAAAAACAACAACTTTTCATTTACAAGAACAATAAAGCTCTAGCAATATGAGCTGCATCAATGGATTCTACCAATTCTACCAATTCTACCAATACCAGAATTTATCAAATAAAGTTCAAAATATGAAGCATGCCCTCTCTATTTTGATATTTTAATGTTTTTAGATAACAATAAAAATAGAAAAAACTAATGTCTTAAAGTGTATCCACTAAAAACAGTACAAAAGCAGTCAGAGTAGTAGTGTAAGTTTTATGTCACGTGATCTCGCATTGGTTTGACATTTTACATCAACATTGTTTGTGATTTGTTACTGGTCGTATTGGTGAAATCAGTATTGTACTTGTCGACATGACAAGATAACATGATAATATGTAATGTGCTTGTCGACACGACAAGATAATATGTAATTTGATGGTGACAGGTCGAATTGGGAAATCAGTAATATACTTGTCGACATGACAAGATAATATATAATATGCTTGTTACTTTTCGTATTTCAAAATCAGTAATATGTTTGTCGATATAACAAGATATCATGCAATATGCTTGTTACTAGTCGTATTGGAAAATACTTGTCGACATGAAAAGATAACATGTGATATGCTTGTTACTAGTCGTATTGGAAAATCAGGAATATGCTTGTCGATATGACAAGATAACATGTAATATGCCTTTTGACATAACAAGATAATATATAATATGCTTTTCGACATGACATGTAATATGCTTGTCAACATGACAAGATAAAATGTAATATGCCTTTTGACATAACAAGATAATATGTAATATACTTGTCGACATAACAAGATAATATATAATATGCTTGTCGACATAACAAGGTAACATGTAATGTGCTTGTTACGGGTCGAATTGGAAAATCAGTAATATGCTTGTCTACATGACAATATAATATGTAATATGCTGTTGACAGGGAGAAAGTCCTAGTTAAGCAAGCAGTAAAGAATTCAAAATAGGTAATATGGAAAATAACATTTGTGCATATTTTTTTTGGGAACTCCTTTAAAAATACAAAATCCATTAGATTCAATTTTTAGAAAATCCACTATCTATCTATATCTATTTATGAATACATTATTTCTTTTCACAATTAGTAAATTCGCGTGACGTTTATTTTGTTACAACTGCCATTGAAACATTATTATTAAAATCACTTAGTACTGATAATTATGTTAAAAAGGACAGAATCTGAGACTAGATGAAAAATAACTTTACACAAGAACAATGTTAAAGAGGAGAGATGAGATATAACTTGTACACGACAATTACAGTAAAGAGGACAGACGAGATATAACTTGTACACGACAATTATATCAAAGAGGAGAATTAAAGAGGACAGTAAAGAGGACAGACGAGATATAACTTGTACACGACAATTATATCAAAGAGGAGAAATGAGATATAACTTGTACACGACAATTACAGTAAAGAGGACAGACGAGATATAACTTGTACACGACAATTATATCAAAGAGGAGAAATGAGATATAACTTGTACACGACAATCATGGTAAAGAGGACAGACGAGATATAACTTGTACACGACAATTATGGTAAAGAAGACAGATGAGGACAGACGAGAGATTATAACTTGTACTTGTACACGACACGACAATAATAACTTGTATATGGTAAAGAAGACAGATGAGATATAACTTGTACACGACAGTTATGTGAGATATAACTTGTAAAGACAATTATGGACAGATGACACGATATATGAGATATACTTGTACACACGACAGTTATGTTAAAGAGGAGGACAGATGAGATATAAAAGAAGACGGATTGTACACGACAGTGATGTACAAAGAGGACAGATGAGATATAACTTGTACACGACGACAATTATATCAAAGAGGACAGATATAAGATATAAACTTGTACACGACAATTAACTTGTACACGAAAGTGATGTTAAAGAGGACAGGTTATGGAAAGATACAGATGAGATATATACTTGTACACGACAAAGAGGAGAGATGAGATATAACTTGTACATTATATCAAAATTATGGTAAAAGAGGAGAGATGAGATAATAAATTGAGGAGAGATGAGATATTGTACTCGACTTGTACACGACAACGACAATTATTATGGTAAAGAAGACAGATGAGATATAACTTGTACACGATAATTATGTTAAAGAGGACAGATGAGATATAACGTGTACACGACAGTTATGTTAAAGAGGACAGATGAGATATAACTTGTACACGACAGTTATGTTAAAGAGGACAGATGAGATATAACTTGTAAACGACAATTATGGTAAAGAGGACGGATAAGATATAACTTGTACTTTATATCAATGTACACGACAATTATGGTAAAGAAGACAGATGAGATATAACTTGTACACGACAGTTATGTTAAAGAGGACAGATGAGATATAACTTGTACACGACAATTATGGTAAAGAGGACGGATAAGATATAACTTGTACACGACAATTATGGAAAAGAGGAGATATGAGATATAACCTGTACACGACAATTATATCAAAGAGGAGAGATGAGATATAACTTGTACACGACAATTATATCAAAGAGGACAGATGAGATGAGATACACGACAGTTATGTTAAAGAAGGACAAACTTGTACACGACATTTATGGTAAAGAGGAGAGATGAGATATAACTTGTACACGACAATTATATCAAAGAGGACAGATGAGATATAACTTGTACACGACAATTATGGTAAAGAGAGAGATGTGGAGATAAGAGATATAACTTGTACACGACAATTATGTATAACTTGTACACGACAATTAAAGAGGACACGACAATGATGGTAAAGAGGAAAGATGAGATATAACTTGTACACGAGAACAATGTTAGACGAGATATATAACTTGTACACAACGACAATTATATCAAAGAGGAGAGATGAGATATAACTTGTACACGTACACGGAATTATGGTATAACTTGCACACGACAATTAAAGAGGACAGTACGAGATGAGATTTATAACTTGTTGAACTTGTGCACGACAATTATATCAAAGAGGAGAGATGAGATATAACTTGTACACACGACAATTATGGTAAAGAGATATAACTTGTACACGACAATTATATCAAAGAGGACACAGATGAGATATAACTTGTACACGACAGACAAAGATATAACTTGTACATATAACTTGACAATTATATCAAACAGGAGAGATGAGATATAACGACAATGTACACGTACATGAATTATAACTTGTACACGGTAAAGAAGACGGATGAGATATAACTTGTACACGACGATTAACTTATAACTTGTACACGACAATTATGTACACGACAATTATGGAAAAGAGGACAGATGTAGATATAAACTTGTACACGACAATTATGATCAAACACGATGAGAGATGTATACGAGATATAACTTGTACACGAGAACAATGTTAAATAGGACGAGATATAACTTGTACACGATGAAAGATATAACTTGTACATGATAATCATATCAAAGAGGAAAGAAGAGATATAACTTGTACACGACAATGTATACGACAATTATGGTAAAGAGGACGGATGAGATATAACTTTTATGGTAAAGAGGACAGATGAGATATAACTAGTACACGACAGTTATGTTAAAGAAGACAGATGAGATATGACTTGTACACGACAATTATGTTAAAGAAGACAGATGAGATATAACTTGTACACGACAATTATATCAAAGAGGACAGACGAGATATAAGGTAAAGAAGACAGATGTACACGACAGACAATTATGGTAAATAAGAGAAATATGTTATAAAGAGGGAAAAAGAGGAGATACAGGTGAGATATAACTTGTACACGACAGTTATGTAAAGAAGACAGATGATATAACTTGTACACGAGAACAATATAACTTGTACACAACAGTTATGTTAAAGAGGACAAATGAGATTATAACTTGTAAACGACAATATATTATATCAAAGTAACGACAATTATATCAAAGGATGAGATATAACTTGGATAAGATATAACTTGTACACGACAATTATGGTAAAGAAGACAGATGAGACAGTTATGTTATAATATAACTTGTACACGACAGTTGTACACGACAGTTATGTTAAAGAGGACAGATGAGATATAACTTGTACACGACAATTATAACTTGTACACGTAAAGAGGACGGATAAGATATAACTTGTACACGACAATTATGGAAAAGAGGAGATATTGAGATATATAACTTGTACACGACAATTATATCAAAGAGGAGAGTTAAATAGGACGGATAAGATGAGATATAACTTGTACAAAGAGACACATTATATCAAAGAGGACAGATGAGATATAACTTGTACACGACAGATGAGATATAACTTGTAATTATGGTAAAGAGGACTGAGGAGAGATGAGATATAACTTGTACACGAAAGAAGACAATTATATCAAAGGACAGACGAGATATAACTTGTACACGGTACACGACAGTTATGTTACAGATGTACACGACAGTTATGTTAAAGAGGAGAGATGAGATATAACTTGTACACGACAATTATGGTAAAGATGATATAACTTGTACACGCTAATTATTGTAAACAGTGATGTTAAAGAGGACAGATAAGATTAAACTTGACAATTATGGTAAAGAGGACATGGTAAAGAGGAGAGATATAACTTGTACACGACAATTATATCAAAGAGGAAAAGATGAGAGGAGAGATGATTATATCAAAGAGGACAGATGAGATATAAACTTGATATAACAGATTGTACACGACAATTATGGTAAATTATGAGTAAAGAGGACAGACGAGATATAACTTAAAGAAGACAGATGAGATATAACTTGTACACGACAATTATGGTAAAGAGGAGAGATGAGATATAACTTGTACACGACAATTATTTCAAAGTGCACGACAATTATATCAAAGAGGAGAGAGATGAGACAATATGGTAAAGAGGACAGATAAGATATTGTACACGACAATTATGGTAAAGAGGACAGACGAGATATAACAATTATGGTAAAGAAGACTTGTACACGACAATTATGGTAAAGAAGATATATCAAAGAGGAGGAGATAAGATATAACTTGTACACTTGACAATTATGGTAAAGAAGACGGATGAGATATAAACTTGTACACGACGACAATTATAACTTGGAAAATTAATATCCCAAAAAGAGGACAGATGAGATATAACTTGTACACGACAATTATATCAAAGATGAGAGATGAGATATAACTTGTACACGAGAACAATGTTAAAGAGGACAGATGAGATATAAAAGAGGGAGACTTGTACATGTACACGACAATTATATCAAATAGATTAATGAGAGATCATATCAAAGAGGACAGAAGAGATATAAACTTGTATACGACAATTATGGTAAAGAGGACGGATGAGACATAAGATATAACTTGTACACGACAGTTATGTTAAAGAAGACAGATGAGATATGACTTGTACACGACAATTATGTTAAAGAAGACAGATGAGATATAACTTGTACACGACAATTATATCAAAGAGGACAGACGAGATATAACTTGTACACGACAGTTATGTTAAAGAGGACAGATGAGATATAACTTGTACACGACAGTTATGTTAAAGAAGACAGATGAGATATAACTTGTACACGACAGTTATGTTAAAGAGGAGAGATGAGATATAACTTGTACACGACAATTATGGTAAAGAAGACAGATGAGATATAACTTGTACACGATAATTATGGTAAAGAAGACAGATGAGATATAACTTGTACACGACAATTATGGTAAAGAGGAGAGATGTACACAACAGTTATGTGTTAAAGCTATAAAAGAGGACTTGTACACGACACAATTATATCAAAGAGGAGAGATTATATCAAAGATATAACTTGTACACTACAGTTATGTAAAAGAGCAGAGATGAGACAGACGAGATATAACTTGTACGACAATTCTTGTACACGACAGTGATGTTAAAGAGGACAGATAAGATATAACTTGTACACGACAATTAACTAGTACACGACAATTATGGTAAAGAGGACAGATGAGATATAACTTGTACATGACAATGATGGTAAAGAGGAAAGATGAGATATAACTTGGTAAAGAGATATAACTTGACACGACAATTATAGATAAGATATAACTTGTACACGACAATTAATTATGGTAAAGAGGAGAGATTAGATATAACTTGTACTCGACAATTATGGTAAAGAGGAGAGATGAGATATATAACTTTTACACGAAAGAAGACAGATGAGATATAACTTGTAATTTATGGTAAAGAGGACACGACAGTTTATGTTAAAGAGGAGAGAATGAGATATAACTTGTAACACGACAATTATGGTAGATAAAGATATAACTTGTACACACGACAATTATGGTAAAAGAGGACAGACAATGATCGACAATGATGGTAAAGAGGAAAGATGAGATATAACTTGTACACGAGAACAATGTTAAATAGGACGGATAAGATATAACTTGTACACGACAATTATATCAAAGAGGACAGATGAGATATAACTTGTACACGACAATTATGGTAAAGAGGACGGATAAGATATAACTTGTACACGACAATTATGGAAAAGAGGAGATATGAGATATAACTTGTACACGACAATTATATCAAAGAGGACAGATGAGATATAACTTGTACACGACAATTATATCAAAGAGGACAGATGAGATATAACTTGTACACGACAATTATGGTAAAGAGGAGAGATGAGATATAACTTGTACACGACAATTATATCAAAGAGGACAGATGAGATATAACTTGTACACGACAATTATGGTAAAGAGGACAGACGAGATATAACTTGTACACGACAATTATATCAAAGAGGAGAGATGAGATATAACTTGTACACGACAATTATGGTAAAGAGGACAGACGAGATATAACTTGTACACGACAATTATATCAAAGAGGAGAGATGAGATATAACTTGTACACGACAATTATGGAAAAGAGGACAGATGAGATATAACTTGTACACGACAATTATATCAAAGATGAGAGATGAGATATAACTTGTACACGAGAATAATGTTAAAGAGGACAGATGAGATATAACTTGTACATGATAATCATATCAAAGAGGACAGATGAGATATAACTTGTATACGACAATTATGGTAAAGAGGACGGATGAGATATAACTTGTACACGACAGTTATGTTAAAGAAGACAGATGAGATATGACTTGTACACGACAATTATGTTAAAGAAGACAGATGAGATATAACTTGTACACGACAATTATATCAAAGAGGACAGACGAGATATAACTTGTACACGACAGTTATGTTAAAGAGGACAGGTGAGATATAACTTGTACACGACAGTTATGTTAAAGAAGACAGATGAGATATAACTTGTACACGACAGTTATGTTAAAGAGGAGAGATGAGATATAACTTGTACACGACAATTATGGTAAAGAAGACAGATGAGATATAACTTGTACACGATAATTATGGTAAAGAAGACAGATGAGATATAACTTGTACACGACAATTATGGTAAAGAGGAGAGATGAGATATAACTTGTACACGACAATTATATCAAAGAGGACAGACGAGATATAACTTGTACACGACAGTGATGTTAAAGAGGACAGATAAGATATAACTTGTACACGACAATTATGGTAAAGAGGAGAGATGAGATATAACTTGTACACGACAATTATGGTAAAGAGGACAGATAAGATATAACTTGTACACGACAATTATGGTAAAGAGGAGAGATTAGATATAACTTGTACTCGACAATTATGGTAAAGAGGAGAGATGAGATATAACTTTTTGCACGACAATTATGGTAAAGAGGACAGATGAGATATAACTTGTACATGACAATGATGGTAAAGAGGAAAGATGAGATATAACTTGTACACGAGAACAATGTTAAATAGGACGGATAAGATATAACTTGTACACGACAATTATATCAAAGAGGACAGATGAGATATAACTTGTACACGACAATTATATCAAAGAGGAAAGATGAGATATAACTTGTACACGAGAACAATGTTAAAGAGGACGGATAAGATATAACTTGTACACGACGATTATATCAAAGAGGACAGATGAGATATAACTTGTACACGACAATTATATCAAAGAGGACAGATGAGATATAACTTGTACACGACAATTATGGTAAAGAGGAGAGATGAGATATAACTTGTACACGACAATTATATCAAAGAGGACAGATGAGATATAACTTGTACACGACAATTATGGTAAAGAGGACAGACGAGATATAACTTGTACACGACAATTATATCAAAGAGGAGAGATGAGATATAACTTGTACACGACAATTATGGTAAAGAGGACAGACGAGATATAACTTGTACACGACAATTATATCAAAGAGGAGAGATGAGATATAACTTGTACACGACAATTATATCAAAGATGAGAGATGAGATATAACTTGTACACGAGAACAATGTTAAAGAGGAGAGATGAGATATAACTTGTACATGATAATTATATCAAAGAGGACAGATGAGATATAACTTGTATACGACAATTATGGTAAAGAGGACGGATGAGATATAACTTGTACACGACAGTTATGTTAAAGAAGACAGATGAGATATAACTTGTACACGACAATTATGTTAAAGATGACAGATGAGATATAACTTGTACACGACAATTATATCAAAGAGGACAGACGAGATATAACTTGTACACGACAGTTTGGTATGTATAAAGAGGACAATTATGATGAGATGAGATATAACTTGTACACGACAGTTATGTTAAAGAAGACAGATGGAGATATAAACTTGTACACGACAGTTATTGTAAAGAGGAGAGATGAGATATAACTTGTACACGACATTTATGATAAAGAAGACAGATGAGATATAACTTGTACCCGCCAATTATGGTAAAGAAGACAGATGAGATATAACTTGTACACGACAATTATGGTAAAGAGGAGAGATGAGATATTACTTGTACACGACAAAATATATCAAAGAGGACAGACGAGATATAACTTGTACACGACAGTGATGTTAAAGAGGACAGATAAGATATAACTTGTACACGACAATTATGGTAAAGAGGAGAGATGAGATATAACTTGTACACGACAATTATGGTAAAGAGGACAGATAAGATATAACTTGTACACGACAATTATGGTAAAGAGGAGAGATTAGATATAACTTGTACTCGACAATTATGGTAAAGAGGAGAGATGAGATATAACTTGTACACGACAATGATGGTAAAGAGGAAAGATGATATAACTTGTACACGAGAACAATGTTAAATAGGACGGATAAGATATAACTTGTACACGACAATTATATCAAAGAGGACAGATGAGATATAACTTGTACACGACAATTATATCAAAGAGGAAAGATGAGATATAACTTGTACACGAGAACAATGTTAAAGAGGACGGATAAGATATAACTTGTACACGACACGACAATTATATCAAAGAGAGATATAACTTGTACAGGACAGATGAGATATAACTTGTACACGACAATTATATCAAAGAGGACAGATGAGATATAACTTGTACACGACAATTATGGTAAAGAAGACAGATGAGATATAACTTGTACACGACAATTATGGTAAAGAAGACAGATGAGATATAACTTGTACATGACAATTATGGTAAATAGGAGAAATGAGATATAACTTGTACACGACAATTATGGTAAAGAAGATAGATGAGATATAAGTTGTACACGACAGTTATGTTAAAGAGGACAGATGAGATATAACTTGCACACGACAATTATGGTAAATAGGACGGATAAGATATAACTTGTACACGACAATTATGGAAAAGAGGAGATATGAGATATAACTTGTACACGACAATTATATCAAAGAGGAGAGATGAGATAACTTGTACACGATAATTATGGTAAAGAAGACAGATGAGATATAACTTGTACACTACAGTTATGTTAAAGAGGAGAGATGAGATATAACTTGTACATGACAGTTATGTTAAAGACGAGAGATGAGATATAACTTGTACACGACAATTATGGTAAAGAAGACAGATGAGATATAACTTGTACACGACAATTATGGTAAAGAGGAGAGATGAGATATAACTTGTACACGACAATTATGATAAAGAAGACAGATGAGATATAACTTGTACACGACAATTATGGTAAAGAAGTCAGATGAGATATAACTTGTACACGACAATTATGGTAAAGAGGAGAGATGAGCTATAACTTGTACACGACAATTATGGTAAAGACGACAGATGAGATATAACTTGTACACGGTAATTTATAAAACATTTATAAGCGATAAATTATTTCCTGTGACTGGAAAATCAATCGCGTGTGTAGTCAAATATCTTTGTCCTAATAATCAGCCATAACTACATCAGGCAATCAGGTACAGTTTTATTATTCACATTATAACATAAATTACTAGATTTTATAATTATATTCATTGATAACATTCGATGTCCCGCAGTTATTTGGAGAGTATAAAACATTTTACATTATTTCAACATGATAAGATAATTTGCATATTTCGTAAATGATTATATTCCATTTTTTTAAATATGATTTACTATGATGTGACTCTACATGTATATAAATAGAAGGAATGTTGGACTTAATTTAGCATTGCAATATATCATGCACTCATTGGCATGCTTGCTTTATGAATATGTATGATAGAGAAATATTGATTTTTGCATTGTATTCTCTGCTGTTTTTATGATAAGCATAAAACCCAATAAGATGGCGCATTCGCCAAAGAAGAAAATGAAACTGAAGCTAGTACGGTAAAACCGTCCGGTCCAATGCACGGTAAATACCCTTGCAGATATTGATTGTTTGTTTGTTTATTGTTGTTTAACGCCCCAATCAAGAATATTTCATTCATATGGAGACGTCACCAAATGCCGGTCATTGAGCAGTGAGGGTTCTTTAACGTGCCAATACCTGCTGTGACACGGGACCTTGGTTTTTACTGTCTCATCCGAAGGATGTCCCATGCGTTTTCCTAACTTACAGCAAGAGAAACACCCCTTTCATCCATCTTTGACATATGAGCAAATGTATCAAAAGTTCTTAGAGAGAGATTCGTAGTTGCCTCAACACTAGGAAGTAGAAACATTATGGGTACATGACTATCGTCAAAGGTACAAGGCGGATCCAGAGTTTCAACATTTCATTGATAAAACGTGTAAGGATTTACCCGCTCCGTTAGTCCCTAAAGATTCTTTATTTGGAGGTTGAACGAATGTTACTCGTTTGCTCTACTCTTTGATGAAGGAGATATTCTTACGTGGATGTATGTTCTTTGTACCCGTTTGTCTTGAAACATGGGACTTTTCCAGTTGGACACCCAAATGTGATTACTCATGATTTCATATAAGTTTGCTTAACGGACTAATTTACCTCAGACACAATGTGTAGAGTTACGAAGCATTACAACAGTTACTTCAAGATGACACTCGTGATATATTACTTTTAGAACAGAGTCCAAATGATGAAGGTCATAATGAGCTAGATATGTAGCTGGTGAATTCGAAACAGAAGTTTAACTTTGGTGAACAGAATGGTTTTAGCAATGTAGTGCTAGCAGCCTTACTTCTTCTTTTTCTATATCTCTATGCCACACTAGAACGTTTAGAAGAACGCATCTTATATTTCGATATTTATCAAACACAGCAGTGGAATTCCGCTATAGTGTACAGTTAGGAGGATGAGCAAACGAATTAGATGGTGAGTCTATCTTATCCTTTGTCTGGGAGGTCCTAAATTAGGCGTACACGACTCGTCAAGACAAAACTGTTTCTAAAGTCAAAAGAATCGCTTTTGATAGTCTACAACTTTTAGCGTCAACGTAGATACATGGAAACAGTTGTTACGTGGTCAATACTGTTGTAATGCTTCGTAACTCTACACATTGTGTCTGAGGTAAATTAGTCCGTTAAGCAAACTTATATGAAATCATGAGTAATCACGTTTGGGTGCCCAACTGGAAAAGTGGAAAAAACGTGTTTGTTTTTCAGTATTAAAACTTCTAAACTTTACTTTGGTGTTGTTATTGATATAAAAAGAAGTGTGTGAAAGATAGGCGTTCATTTACAGCTTAATCTCAAGTACACTATGACTCTAAAGATCATGGTAGTTTTTGCATGACTTTACCTAGCGATTCTAGTTTAAACGTCTTTCCTGATAATACCTTAATGTAATTCCAAAGTCATTTACCTCAAGCTTTAAGTGTATGATGGATAATGAATGGGAAGTAGCGTTGAGTGAAATCGATAGGATTGACAATTACATGGATGTCCTCGTCCCTATTCACGTCCCTATGGAATCAATCGTTACACCTAAAGATCTTCAGGACCCTTCCACGTATCTCAAGAAAAACGAAATGAAATATCGTCAACACGAACATTTCACTATAGAAATGATTAGGAAACACGTCTCTCTAGATGATCCACAATTTGACCATGTCATGTGAACAGATGTGAAGTCGGGGATCGCTTTTGTAGGGAACATTTAGAGACTTACATTTCGCTCGGGGTTTTACACATCTCCTGCTGCTTTAATAGAAGAATTGGAAGTAAGGTTTTCTAGAGCCTTTGAATATGTCATTGAAGGTATAGAACTCTCACATAAAAATACTATTAAAGAAAGGTTTGTCCCAGCTTTAGGTCGATTCGTGATTGAGTTTAAAGGCCGATCCATCTATTCCGTTCCCTTGCGTATACATTTCCCAAGTGTACTAGATTTTAAACTTACTTTGAAGCAATGACATGCATCAGGGTATGACTAAATGGGTTGACGTCTCAGTCATACCACAATATCCTCCCGATTTAAATATCGACACGAGGGCTATCTATGTCTACAGTAACATTACAGAAAGTCAAATTGTGGGTTACCTTTGTTCCGTGTGGTCCCTTTTCAAACGGGTCATTCATCAACATTGGGAAGCTTATCATCATTACAAATATATGGGATTAGATAAAAAGTATTTTGATACCATTGAAATACAACTGAGAGAAGACATGGGACATAAAGTTCATTTTCTAGGGGAAAAAGTGATTGACAAACTTCATTTTAATCATAAACTGAAGTGTATCACAGGACCTTTGTCAGTTGATGACCGAGAGTTATCGTGTCAACATATTACTTTGGTATTGTTAACCATATATCAAAATGAAACCTACAGAAAAAGAAAACGAAACGGGAAAAGACATGAGAAGAAAAGAGATGAGAAAACCGAAGGGGTTGAAGGGGAAAGAGATAGAAAAGAGAAACCGAGAGAAGAAAATGGGATAAACGATGGAAAAGAAAGAAGGACAGAGTAAAGGGGAGAAAGAAAGAAGGACGGAGTAAGGAAAAGACAATGCAAAGAGATGAATGAGAGGAAAAGGGACAGACAGTGAAAAGAAAGAGGGTGACCACGAAAAATATCCATAGAGAGAACAGGAGAAGACAAGAAAGAAGGACAAAGAGAGGAATAACGGATGGATAGAGTGAAAAGAAAGAGGGGACGACCACGAAATATAAAAAATGAAGAAATACCTCATGATGTTTTAATGTTTATACGAAAATGGTTAAGCTATTGTCGCCATTCTCCTATGTACGGTGACACTTTTCATTTACAATTAAATGAAATTATGGTAACTGGGCAGACATGGTGTATCATGCGCATAAGGAACAGCAACAACAACTAGCATGGGATCCATTATATAAAGTGTAGGCGTACGATTCATACAATTTGTGTTTCAGGACAAAAAACCAAGGGAATACGAATAAATTTTGTAATATCTAAATATAGATGGGGGACCCTATAAAAAAGGAAGTGAATCAAATCAATGGTGCTATTGCACTCTCAGACACGATGGAAGGTACATCAAGTATGGATATTTATTTTGATCGACTATGGATAGTAATCAGATAGTCACAGATAGTGTTCCCATGACCGGGAATGACGGATACTGTACTATGAACTCATCGGCGAGAGGTTGATAGTGTGCCGAGTTCCAACCTGATAGAAATGCAAAGGATTCTACTTACAGACAGGGTGTGACCAGTTTTAAAATAGGGCCTGCTACCGTCAGAGGATTATTGTTTCATCAACAATTAAGATTATCTTTAGCCTTATCCACTTTTTGTACGTCTGAATCAAGGAATCTGACGTTTAAAGATCATCGGCCAAAATATCTACCGGGACATAAACAGACTGAATTGGCAAGAGCATAATTGTATACAAAGGGGCCAGTGAAACGTTCAATGTTTTTGTTGTGGCACCTGTTTAAATGATTGGGAATGGTCCGATAATGCTTATACGGAACATCGATGTTGGTCTAAAGATTGTGCTTTTAATCAACTGGTGGTGTAAAAAACAAAAACCCTTGTGCGAAGCCCCTTTCTTGTGGCAGACAAGGGCATGACGTGAACGTTGACGAGTCTAAATATAGAATAAAAAGAACGAGTATAAAGTAAAGGGAAATTTAGACACCGAATATCATTTGAATCAGTCATCAGCATGAGTTATCCATGCCTCAGACGCACCCTAACTATTTGCCTAATTGTACAACTTACATATAAGGGGTAGATGAATTTGATAAGGTTCACAAAATTTCAGAACAATTGGATGAAAAACAAGAAAGTGATGCTGCCAAGGGTCTGCTATCCGATTATCCACAATACAGAAAATGAAGGAAGAACTCATGGTCATTACTGCTAGCATCAAAGAATTGAAGGATAAATTACATCCAGAAATCAGAAAATCGTATATGGGTTACGAATATAAGCCTTCTCCACAGACTCATCCTTATTTCATTTGTTGTGAAATTGGACATTGGTCTCCTAGATGTCCTAAGAATAACGATTATTCATCATCATCATTATTGTCGTCGTCATCATCATCATCATCATCATCATCATTAAAGATAGAACCCGAAGCTCAGAAACTCAACTTGATTTTCAAGAAGAGGAAAAACGACAAAGAAAGTTAAAGTGGAAACAGAACAGAAGTGATTGTATTACTTTGTAAAGAAGAACATTTGTATTGTTATAGTTTAATGAAAATACGTTCGATGTCACGGTGTCAAGAGATCCGAACCAAACGATCTAGGAAAAATTGACGTTCTCACTGTATGGGCAAGATCAACCGTAGTAGTGAGACAAAGTGAGACAAAGTTTTTTGCGTGTTTCTAGACTGTTTCAAAGTTACAAGTGTTTCAAAGTTATAAGTGTTTCAAAGTTAATAGTAATTCAAAGTTATAAGTGTTTCCAAGTTAATAGTGTTTCAAAGTTATGTATTTCAAAGTTATTTCTTATGCATTGTACATAGTCACAGAGGGACGGCCCTAGTCCTCTGGAGACAATTGAAAAAACTTCGTTTTAGCCTGGTATTAAACTTTGAAAATTGATCTAGTGTTTGTGTATTTTATCTTGGTATAAGGTGTAAACCCAGAGTTTAAACATAGCGTCTAGTATGTATCTACAAACAGAATGTGGATATGGTTACACAAAGGTACAAAGTTATGCGGTGTAAGGTATAAAACACAATTGAAAAAAAACTCTATGAGAAGGAGCATGAGCATCACAACTCTATGAGATATGATGGATACAGAGTATATCACAACTCTATGAGATATGATGGATACAGAGTATAAGTGTGTAACACAACTCTATGAGATTTGATGGATACAGAGTATAAGTGTGTAACACAACTCTATGAGATTTGATGGATACAGAGTATAAGTGTGTAACACAACTCTATGAGATTTGATGGATACAGAGTATAATTGTGTAACACAACTCTATGAGATTTGATGGATACAGAGTATAAGTGTGTAACACAACTCTATGAGATATGATGGATACAGAGTATAAGTGTGTAACACAACTCTATGAGATATGATGGATACAGAGTATAAGTGTGTAACACAACTCTATGAGATTTGACGGATACAGAGTATAAGTGTGTATCACAACTCTATGACATTGGACGAATACAGAGTATAAGTGTGTAACACAACTCTATGAGATTTGATGGATACAGAGTATAAGTGTGAAACACAACTCTATAAAATTTGATGGATACAGAGTATATGTGTGTATCACAACTCTATGAGATTTGACGGATACAGAGTGTAAGTGTGTAACACAACTCTATGAGATTTGACGGATACAGAGTATAAGTGTGTATCACAACTCTATGAGATTTGACGGATACAGAGTATAAGTGTGTAACACAACTCTATGAGATATGATGGATACAGAGTGTAAGTGTGTAACACAACTCTATGAGATTTGATGGATACAGAGTGTAAGTGTGTAACACAACTCTATGAGATTTGATGGATACAGAGTGTAAGTGTGTAACACAACTCTATGAGATTTGATGGATACAGAGTATATGTGTGTAACACAACTGTTTGACGGATACAGAGTATAAGTGTGTAACACAACTCTATGAGATTTGATGGATACAGAGTATAAGTGTGTAACACAACTCTATGAGATTTGACGGATACAGAGTATAAGTGTGTACCACAACTCTATGAGATTTGACGGATACAGAGTATAAGTGTGTAACACAACTCTATGAGATTTGACGGATACAGAGTATAAGTGTGTAACACAACTCTATGAGATTTGACGGATACAGAGTGTAAGTGTGTAACACAACTCTATGAGACCTACAAAGAGTATAAGTGTGTAACACAACTCTATGAGATTTGACGGATACAGAGTATAAGTGTGTAACACAACTCTATGAGATTTGACGGATACAGAGTATAAGTGTGTAACACAACTCTATGAGATTTGACGGATACAGAGTGTAAGTGTGTAACACAACTCTATGAGACCTACAAAGAGTATAAGTGTGTAACACAACTCTATGATATTTGACGGATACAGAGCATAAGTGTGTAACACAACTCTATGAGACCTACAAAGAGTATAAGTAAGGGAAATAAAAGAATAACGGTACAAAGGGAATATGTTTATAAGTTTACAGATACAGAGACTACAAAGCTGCTGTTATTAAAATCAGACCTAAGTTCTTTTCGTAAAAATTATGTTGACATGAAAAGGGCCGTTTATGTTTTGCCTTTATATGCCATGACATAAAAAGCACTTTACTCGTTTGGTCCGCCGTCTTTGGTACTTTTTCCTTTCTGCATGTACTAACTCTATCCACTACTCATTGTTGGTTTTCTTCGGACCTATCTTCCTTCCTATCCTATACACTCATTTGATATACCTACAACGGAGACCGATTTCGAGCTACCACATTTATACTGGATACCTGAACTTCATAAAAACCCATATAAGCAAAGATACATATCAGGATCCAGCAAATGTTCTACCAAACATTTATCTTTACTCCTTACCAAGATATTGACAGCTGTTAAGGAGAAACTTCAAAAACACTGTACAGTTGCTTATTCCAGAAGCGGTGTAAATCAGATGTGGATACTTAAAAATTCTAAACAGCTTTTAGAAAATTTGAAGGCACACAATTTTTCTCGAATTCACAGTATCAAAACTTATGACTTCTCAACTCTTTACACTACTATTCCACATTAAAAATTAAAAGAAAGACTTTTTAGCATCATAGACAACTGCTTTTTCACTAAAGGTGGTACCCGAAAATTTAAATATCTAGTGATTGGCTATCAGGATACTTATTTCGCCAAACACCACTCTGATTCTACACATAAGTATACCGAAGTTGATATAAAAAACATGCTGGAATTTCTAATAGACAATATATTTGTAATGTTCGGAGACGTGGTCTTTCAACAAACTGTCGGCATTCCTATGGGAACCAATTGTGCTCCTTTATTCGCCGACCTGTTCCTTTATTCATACGAAGCAGACTTCATTCAAAAACTGCTGAATCAAAAGAAGAAAAAGTTAGCGGTGTCCTTTAATTTGACATTTAGATATATCGACGACGTTTTGTCAATTAATAATGACAATTTTCATACATATGTCAATGCGATATATCCCAGCGAACTAGGAATTAAAGATACAACAGAATCAAGTACACACGCTTCATACTTAGACATTTTACTTAATATAAACACAGACGGGAAATTAGCAACTAAGCTATACGATAAACGCGACGATTTCGGCTTTCCCATCGTAAATTTTCCACATTTAAGTAGTAATATCCCTCAGTCACCTGCATATGGAGTTTATATTTCACAAATGATCCGATATGCCAGGGCGTGCACAACAAATGAAGATTTCATATACAGAGGTAAACTACTCACTGACAAATTATTGACACAGGGATATCGAAAACCGCGTTTAAATGTCAACCTTTCGCAAATTTTATGGTCGGTATAATAGTCTTGTTTGCGACTACTCTGTTTCACTAAGTGAAATGTTGAGTTGCCTTTTCGTTGGCGGTTGTTGAGACGTCTGTACCAAATTGTGACGAGGATACACTCCTCACGTGTTTCATTGGACTTGACTGTGGACTCACGGCGGGTGTGACCGGTCGACAAGGGATGCTTACTCCTCCATGGCACCTGATCCCACCTCTTGGTTTCCAGAGGTCCTTGTTTGTCCATTTTTACCGGATTTGTATCTATGTCCTGGACATCCTATTGATTTATACTTTGGTATCTGAAATTTTTATATTTTAATGCTTTCGTTAGTTCTTTTTCCCTTTCTTCTTCTTCGTCCATCAGGCCCACAATACATCTGCGTGCTCTGGCCATGCTGGAGTAAATGAATATTAAACGTACTTGGGTTCCACCAGGATGTGACGTCACATCTATAAAACACCCCTTCTCATAACCCTACAACTTCATCTCATTGTATACACTGCACATTCAGTCTTTTAGTGACATGTAAGTGGTCCTGAAAAAGACCGTTTTTTAATATCTGCCATGATTCATGGACAGAATCTTTTCTTAAACGACAAACACTTATCGTCAATCTGCTGAGGTTTTCTATGTTCTCTACCAAGGCACAAGACAGGTTTAAGAAGTACATTTTTTCTCAGGTTTGCATCTTCTTTCTCCTAAGGGAAGTTCATATCAATATTTCGTAACTTCTCTTTTGTATCACGAATAATCTGTTTGGTATCATATACCATAACAGATTCGTTTTCTCATACTATAGCATACTCCGTGTTTGATTTATTTTTCACTTTTAGACTGATTTCTCTGCTTCATTTTCATTGGTGGAACCATTTCAGCAACGACGCATGTACCAATCATTAAAGAGGTCAATGTTCATGAGACGGAGTACATCGCATGCGCGTTATTGGTCATAAAAATGTCGTGCACATCACTTCGTATCAGAAGACAATGGTTAAGCCAATTACGGTTGATCAAAGCAGCATGCAAAAGTTTGACAGCATGTTTTTTTGACAGAAGTGCGTTTTGGGGGCTTAAACCCGAATACATCCTCAAGAAAGTGAAGTCACCCGCCCAGGAATGGGAGGTTTTTGAAAGACAAAAGGCAGGTTTTATAGGATTTTGCCGAGGCCAGAAGAGATGAGGCCAGACGAGCAAAGATGTTCTGTTGCCGGTGTCTGTAAGGGCTTTTAAAACCTACAACCAACGGCCCTTTGAAGGGCCACCCATCTTATTAGAAAAGAAACCTTAACTGAAAGTATGCAGTTTTGGTGTGTCTGTGTTATACTGTAGCGGTAAGTCTAAAATATAGTAAGTTAAATTTCTAGGTCACTAGTTTTTGTACTTGGTCGATAAAAAGACTTCTTTTTATTTTATATTATGAGATAGAAATCCCAAATGTTTAGCAAATTCTACATGTAGTTACCCTCAACACTAGAGAATCGGTCATTATAACTGGTATTATGTTTATAATATTTATAACCACTAGGTCGTTGCCACTGGTGGTGGACCGTTTAAGTCCCCGATCGTATACATAAACCGAGTACCTGGTATTTCGGTACCAGCTGTTCATCTTATACTAAAGTAATATTTGGCACTGTTTACACCATTTAAATTCGCAATTTTCTAAAGCTAAGATAGTCCTTTTTTCTTTTACAGTGGTTACTCTTAGACGGATTTCGGCTATACTTTTAGAGATGTTATTTGGCCTTGTATGATACCACTTTATTTTTAGAAAATGCACATACTTTTCAAACTGGAGCTCAACTGATGAAGTCTAATTGACAGAAACGATATCGTCTTGAGTATTATAACTTTGGTATTATGTTTATAATATTTCAGTTAGACCTCTGACAGCTCATTTGACATCCGAAGCTCGAAGAGTCAACATCGTCAGAAAAATCCTCTGGGTGAGTGTTTGATTTTTTATTTATACACAGAAGTGCAAATATATTAAACGATATAAAATACAGATAATTTTTTCACTTTCTGATCTTTGAAACTTGTTGAAAGTGTGTAAGTTAGAAAGGTGAACAATTTCATACATCACACGTTTGTACTTTGTCACTTTGAGACTTCATAACTTAGATCGCTTGCACACTTTACAACTTTAAAACTTAGAGCGTTACAAACTTCATCACGTTGAAACTTAGAACGTTACACACTTTACAACTTTAAAAATTTGAAACCGGAGAATGTTACAAATTTTGAAATATAAGAACGTTAGAAACGTCATCACTTTGCAAACTTTGAAACATGAGAACGTTACAAACTTATTACCATTGGAAAGTCCTATGTATCTCTCTTACAAAGAGATGGAATGAAGTATTTCGCATTAGATTGTATTCCCTGTCTATCCATGAAACTAGATATCCCATGATTCCATATCAAAGATGGCGCCCTACCTATACTTCCGGTTTCATTACCCACCCCCTTTTTGTTCAGACAGTATATAGAGTCTGTACAGACTGATCTTCATTTGTTCTAACCATAGAGTCTATACAGAGTGATCTCTCCTTTTGTCCCAACCATAGACTCTATACAGAGTGATCTCCCTTTTGTTTTAACCATTGAGTCTATACAGAGTGACCCCCCTTTGTCCAATTCATAGAGTCTATGCAGAGTGATCTCCCTTTGAAAAAACCCATAAGCTGTTCAGAGTAATCTCTCTTAGTACAATGCTAACAAGTTCAAGCCTATTATTACTTACAAATACTACCAAACAAAATTGAACTAATAAAACAAAAATGAAACGAAAATGAAATGAATGACTGTAGAACACTCTTGAACTATGCGTCTCAGATTTGCCTTTTTATTCTAGTACCGACAAGTCATAAGCAATAAATGTATTACTTTAAATCACACAAATTACGCGTGTATTTTATTCGAAATGGACGAGAACGGTATAAAGAGGTAAATATATATTGATACGTTGTTGTACAAGGATTTGAGAATAAAAAAGTCTCAGATACCAAGGTATAAATCATTAGGATGTCCAGGACAAATACGGACCTGTTGAAATCAAGACGTGGGATCAGGTGTCACGGAGGAGTAAGCATCCCATTTTGACCGGTAACACCCGCCGTGAGTCCACCAATTAAAATGAAATACGTGAGGAACAAATCCTCGTCATAAATGGTACAGACGTCTCAACAACCGCCATCGAACAGGTAACTTAACATTTCACTTAGTGAAACAGAGTAGTTGCAAACAAGACTATTATACCGACCGTAAAATTTGCGGACCGTTGACATTAATATCGATATCCCTTTGTCAATAATTTGTCAATGAGTAACATTTTGCTAATATTATCTTGTTTGCAATTACAATTCAATTACCATTGTTGTTTTTGTTTAGATGTTACTTTAATTACAGTTTCGGTCCATTTCCAGTGTAGAAAGTGGAGGTCACGGTTTATAATGAGTAGAAAGAAGAAGCCACGGTCCATAATCACAGAAGAAAGTGGAGGTCACGATCCTAGTCACTAGAAAGTGGAGGTCACGGTCCATATTCACGGTAGAAAGTGGAAACCACGGTCAATAATTACGGTAGAAAGTTGAGGCCATAATCATGGTAGAAAGTGGAAATCACAATCCATAATTACGGTAGTAAGTGGAGGTCACGGTCTTTAATCAAGGTTGAAAGTGGAGGTCACGATCCAAAATCACTATAGAAAGAGGGGATCACGGTCCATAATCATTATGGAAAGTGGGGATCACGGTTCATAATCATTATGGAAAGTGGAGGTCACGATCCAAAATCACTATAGAAAGTGGGGATCACGGTCCATAATCATTATGGAAAGTGGGGATCACGGTTCAGAATCAGTATGGAAAATGGAGGTCACGATCCGAAATCACTATAGAAAGTGGGGATCACGGTCCATAATCATTATGGAAAGTGGGGATCACGTTTCAGAATCATTATGGAAAATGGAGGTCACGATCCAAAATCACTATAGAAAGTGGGGATCACGGTCCATAATCATTATGGAAAGTGGGGATCACGGTTCAGAATCATTATGGAAAGTGGAGGTCACGATCCAAAATCACTATAGAAAGTGGGGATCACGGTCCATAATCATTATGGAAAGTGAGGATCACGGTTCAGAATCATTATGGAAAGTGGAGGTCACGATCCAAAATCACTATAGAAAGTGGGGATCACGGTCCATAATCATTATGGAAAGTGAGGATCATGGTTCAGAATCATTATGGAAAGTGGAGGTCACGATCCAAAATCACTATAGAAAGTGGGGATCACGGTCCATAATCATAGTAGAAAGTGGAGGTCATTTTGCATCATCACAGTTTAAAATTTGTAGCACTTCATCTATAAATTATGTCATTTGTATAGATGTACATTTTATTTACTAATAATATAAACAAACAAGTTCATCTGTTGTGAAACTGGCTTGATTCGCGTGTTTTACATTCCGATTACCCCGTGCACACTTGTGGGTAATTTCTCTTTGTGTTAACATATCCACAGTATGGTAATTGACATGAACCTGGTGTGATAGTTTTAAAACAATATCAATAAGCACCCATTGCCATGTAGAAGTTAGATATCGGTAATATATTTCAGAAATCGATCAGGTTATCCAGCAATGATGCAGAAACATTTTAACAATTTAAAACAAACACTGAACTTTGCTCAGAATATTGATTGTGTAAATATTGTTCAAATAATTGCCACCATTGAAGTGCACAACATTGGTGTATAAATAAAATTGAGATAAGGATATATGACTGTGTAATTCTCAGAATAAGTCTATAAATGACAGAGTGTCTATTTGTCTTGGTGCAAAGTAATAACAGAATATAAAAAGACAAGAATTTGACAAATGCAAATATTATTGAAATATTTCAATTTAATAATGAACACCCATTGCCCAAGGCAAGCCATCATCACCCATTGAACCATATACATCAATCTGTAGAAATATATGCATACAAAATGTTTCGTACCGGCATGGTACTTGACAAATGTATTTAAAACAAATTTGTGATTGATTTGACGACTTAACTCTGGAATACTTTATATCACGGATCGAAATAAAAAAATATATTGTTGCATATAAAAACAATATCTACTTAATACTTTAAAATTTAAAAGGAAACCGTATTCGTAGTCATGTGGGATGTCGAAATGGTCTCATTACCTGCACTCAGATGTTCTCTATTGATATTGTTTGTATAACAAAAGGTAAAATCTACATCCCATTACTCGTGTAAAGCTTCAGCTGATCTGAGGAGTATTAATTAGTCCCCTGACAAACATTTGTCAACTAACACACAACACATGGGTATATAAAGTCTCAGATACCAAGGTATAAATCAAGGTAAAATGGTGCAAACTGAATATAAACTGAAAATGCATGTATTAAAACCACGTCTTGTTTTCTGTATCTGAAATGTATGAAGAATATATATATATATATATCGTTTACCATACAACTTTGGTTTCCATACAATTTTCCTTTTTGTCCGTATTTTGAAAGGCAAAATGCGAACAAATATTTCAAGAATTTCATGTTCAGTAAGGCATCAGTTTGATTAAAAAACATCATATATAAAAACATTTCCATCCACAACATATATATATATATATATATTATATATATATATATATATATATATATATATATATATATATATATATATATATATATATATATATATAGTGGGTGGAAAACTTATTGGCAATAACAATGTTAGCATTCTACGCATACTTTGTAAATCTTTTGTGATTATCTAAGTTTAAATCATGTTTGCACTTTTAATTAGGTAATATAGATTATTTTAACTGCGCGACATTTCCCATGCACATCGTTTAATGTAATTTTGAATATGTCAAACGTTATGCATTTCCGAAAAAAATTGTACAAAGGATATCTAGTTTTTTAGCTAAAGGATGCAAAATATCAATTGTAGATCAGTATGTGTAGTTAGGTTTACTATTGACAGAGTTTTTAACTTATGATTTAATGACATAAATGTTGCTAAATCAGCAGGCAGATAAAGCAGTGAGTCCATGTATTGTTAAAAGTAAACAGTTTGCTTGTTTCTTTTGAAACTTTTTCTAAAATTTATTTAATATTGATTTGATTATTCTTTCGCTATAAATCAGATTTTTTGGGTTTTAAAGAGTATTCATTTATAATTGTTTGAACAGAGCCATGGAATTTTATGGGGTTTAGTTGTTACACCGTAAATGATACTTTAGATGATGACATGGAAACTGGTATGTTTAAGACAATGAGCAGGTAATTTTAGACGCTGGTAAAGAGTACTGAAATTGGATGATGAAAAAAAAATTATTATGTATTTTAATTTCAGACTTTAGTCTTATCATCAGTGACGATAACACAAAAAGGGTTGAGAATGCAATTTTGATAAATATGTTTGGAAGAAGGTTATTATCACACAGTCAGGGAAAGCAGTTTAGAAGGTACAAATGGTTAGAGCATTGCGCTTTAAATCACAAGGCCTCTCACCTCTGGTTCGAATCCCGCTGGGGTAATTTCGAATTAAGTGGGGAAGTTTGCCAGTTTTCTTGCGGAAGGTCGGTGGTCTTTACGGGGTAATCAGGATTTTTCCTCCACCAATAAAAACTGGACGCCATCATATGACTGAAATATTGTTGAGTATGGCGTAAAACAAAAAATCAAATCAAATCAAATTTTAACAGCGTTACTCTTGGACGGGTTTTGTTATGCATTTAGATTTGTTATTTGGGCTTGTAGAATACCACCTTCCCTTTGTACTTAAAATAAATAAATAAATAGTAAATAATAAATGTAAATAAAATTGGAGCTGAAATGAAGAAATCTCGTTATAACTTTGGTATAATGTTTATAATATTTCAAGAGGCATTAGCTGTGTTTATCAAACATTTTTTCGATTTATTCTAATTCTTCCAATTGTATTTGATGTACAATAACAGATAAGAGCTATTCACAGGCATAAAATCTTATATTCCTATATATTATGTGAAAATCACCTCTATCGTCGTATGCATATACAATTAGTAAGGTTGAATTAATAAATTACCAGTGGAAAAGTGTCATATTGGGTTTCTCAATCAATTTTCACAAAATATATAGGGATTTAAGAATTTCTATGCCTGTATTTATCTCTTTTTTGTTATCATATATTAATCTATGTATTAAAAGAAATAATTATTTAAAAACACACAGCTTTAAAGAGAAACATATTTTTGTTTTTTTTCCTCATTTATGTCATCTCATAATTCTATTAAGCAAATTATGGATGCCGCCTTCAAAATTATTAGAATGCGAATATATGCATTAAAAAACAAACACCACAAGTGTCATTTGGTAACTAAATCAAATTGAAATTTTACGATTAGACATGTACGCATTCTTACTACTTCGGTGTATGGAAATTTGTATGTTTACCTGCGGATGGCCGGTGCCGTTTTCCCGGGTACATTGGAGTTCGATTCGATGTATGGAAATGTGTATGTTTATCTGCGGATGGCCGGTGCCGTTTTCCCGGGTACATTGCTGTTCGATTCGGTGTATGGAAATGTGTATGTTTATCTGCGGATGGCCGGTGCCGTTTTCCCGGGTACATTGCTGTTCGATTCGGTGTATGGAAATGTGTATGTTTATCTGCGGATGGCCGTGCCGTTTTCCCGGGTACATTGCTGTTCGATTCGGTGTATGGAAATGTGTATGTTTATCTGCGGATGGCCGGTGCCGTTTTCCCGGGTACATTGCTGTTCGATTCGGTGTATGGAAATGTGTATGTTTACCTGCGGATGGCCGGTGCCGTTTTCCCGGGTACATTGCTGTTCGATTCGGTGTATGGAAATGTGTATGTTTACCTGCGGATGGCCGGTGCCGTTTTCCCGGGTACATTGCAGCCAGATAATCATTAAAAGATGGCCGTCACCAGATAACTGACAAAAACTCACTTTGTATTACAATACATTTAAACAACTATAATTGGAAGCAAAATATTATCTTCAAAAATACATGAAATGCATAAACATGAACGATTATAATTAAATGGATTCAGTGAAAAGAGGGAAAAAATTGAAATGAGACAGATAATTTACACGTGATCAGTACACATCAAAAGATAAGCCACCAATGGTTGTTCAACATTTAATAAATGTACCAAGTCAACCTCCGTAACGTATTGTTATGCAACATTAATTGAGAATTTATTGCAGTTTAACTGTCTGTCGTTGCAAAATCAGAACAGAGTCATAAAGTTGTACACATGTTGAGAAAAATCGATTCTACTATAAAAACAGAAAGTGGAGGTCAAAAGAAACATTTTTCCTTTAAATCATAATTATGTACTTGTTGAGATATTATTAAAAAATTACATTTATTGTCATGGTTTTACCAAGGTAAACGTGTTGTATGCAGGGAGTCGTATGAAAAAGCTGCGTCTATCGTTGAATGCTATTATATAAAATGTAACTAGAATCATTCAAATGAATAATTTTAGATTAATTTCGCATTTCAAACTTTTATCAGTTTTTAAAACTTTACACAACATTGCATGTAAATCTTTTATTTTCCAAATTAACCTCGTGATCAAGGTATTTATTTTTTAAATTTGTATGTAATGTTCATTTGTATTTGGTAAGTTGATACTGTGATAGATTTGTTCTATATTTTCGATTTGAGCTACCATCAACATTTGCAGACCAAAACCTAGGCTAAACTTTGATTATGAACTTAAATAAATCAAAACAAAACATACCGTTCAACAATACGGAAATTCACAATACACAAACACGGAATACACTGGACAGTGAAAAAATGTAAAAATCCAGTGTCCTACCATAGTCAAAATACACAAAGACATAATAATACTCTGGACATACACGGACCATTAGAATCTAGATATCAAGTGTCTTACCGCAGTCAAATCTATAGCACAATACACAAACACAGAAAACACTGGGCATACACGGACCTTTAGAATCCAGATATCAGGTATCATACCGCAATCAAATTTATAGCACGATAAACACTGGGCATACAAGGACCTATAGAATCTAGATATCAGGTGTCATACCGATATCAAATCTACATTACAATACACAATCACAGAAAACACTGGACATACTAGGATCTTTAAAATCAAGATATCAGGTGTCATACCGCAGTCAATTCTATAGCACAGTATTCAAACACAGAGTGCATTGGACATACACGAACCTTTAGAATCAAGATATGAGGTGCAATACCGCAATCAAAACTGTGGCACAGTACACACTGGGCATACAAGGACCTTTAGAATCCAGATATCAGGTGTCATACCACAGCCAAAATTATAGAACAATACACAAACACAGAATATATTGGACATACACGGACCTTAAGAACACAGATATCAGGTGTCATACCACAATAAAATTTATAGCACAATACACATTGGACATACAAGGACCTTTCGAACCAGATATCAGGTGTCATACCGCAATCAAATTTATAGCACAATGCACAATGGTCAAATGCACACTGGCCAAAGACGGACCTTTAGAATCCAGATATCAGGTGGCATACCGCAATCAAAACTGTGGCACAATGCACACTGGACATACAAGGACCTTTAGAATCCAGATATCAGGTATCATACCACAGTCAAATCTACAGCACAATGCACAAACACAGAAAACACTGTTCAAACATGGATCTTTGGAATCCAGATATCAGATGTTATACCGCGGTCAAATCTATAGCTCAGAACACAAACAAAGAAAAGACTGGCCATACACGGACCTTTGGAGTCCACATATCAGGTGTTATACTGCAGTAAAAATTATAACACAATACACAAACACAGAATACATTGGACATACACGGACCTTTAGAATACAGATATCAGTTGTTATACCGCAGTCAAATCTTTAGCACAATACACAAACACAGAATACACTGGACATACACGGACTTTCATCAAATGCAGAAGTGGGATCATGTGGCGTATCATGTGCAGTCAAATCCAAATATAAGTAATGGTAAACAATTTAAGTATATCGAAAAATCTTGACATTAAACTAAAATTGAATACAAGTGTCCAGATTGTGACTCTCTCTCTCTCTCTCTCTCTTTTACAATGCACCTGCTAAAATGACCAGTCTGTAAAACTGAACGCGCCTTTATAAGAAGACCTAATTTTCGATAACTTAATAGCATATTCAACTGGCAACTTGCTCGTAGGATGAAAACGTCAACAAACGTAATCAAATGTGTGCTGTTTACAATTATTTACTATTTTTCGTATGCGTCTAAATTACGGACGACGTAATAATATTTTTGTAATAATTTACAAATACTTGTGTGCAAAATTGAAACCCAACTTCATCACCATAGGACATATTTCAGCCAAACCATAAAACATACCAATAACGTTCTATTAATTAAACGATTTCCCCAAGGCAAAGTGCTAGAATAAACTATCTCAAAAAGGGAGTATCTCCATCAGCTGTTCTATACATGATAGTAATAACTTAAGGTGTCCCGGCAATATGCTAATGAAATTCCAGAGACCAAGCTGGCGATTACATGTTCAAAGCCATCACTGCTATGTATTGATTTGTTCTGTCTGTTATCAATTTTATTGCAATTTTATTATTCAAATTTCTTTGGCATTGTTATAAATAAAATAAAATGAGTGAAAATGACATCCTCTATAAAATCAGTGACGAAAATGTCAAATAAATTTAAATTCAAATATGAAATGGCGGTCCCATTTCCATGCCATAAAGTAACCATTAAAGTCTGTAATGAATAGTAGTGAGTAATAACAAAAAATAAAAGAATGAATCCTACTGAATGATTACGGAAATTAATTGCTAATTGCTAGACTTCAAAAGCACGTAGTCAATCACCTAAATAACGAGGTATCTATGAAATAGTAGTGCTACTGAAGAGAGCCTTGCCATCAGGCCGTTAGAAATCTAAAGTCTAAATAACGAGGTATCTATGAAATAGTAGTGCTTCTGTAGAGAGAGCCTTGCCATCAAGCCGTTAGAAATCTAAAGTCTAAATAACGAGGTATCTATGAAATAGTAGTGCTTCTGTAGAGAGAGCCTTGAAATCTGAAGTCTAAATAACAAGGTATCTATGAAATAGTAGTGCTTATGTAGAGAGAGCATTGCCAGCAAGCTGTTAGAAATCTAAAGTCTAAATAACGAGGTATCTATGAAATAGTGGTGCTTCTGTAGAGAGAGCCTTGCCATCAAGCCGTTAGAAATCTAAAGTCTAAATAACGAGGTATCTATGAAATAGCAGTGCTTCTGTAGAGAGAGCCTTGAAATCTGAAGTCTAAATAACAAGGTATCTATGAAATAGTAGTGCTTCTGTAGGAACAGCCTTGCCATCAGGCCGTTAGAAATCTGAAGTCTAAATAACAGGGTATCTATGAAATAGTAGTGCTTATGTAGAGAGAGCATTGCCATCAAGCCGTTAGAAATCTGAAGTCTAAATAACAAGGTATCTATGAAATAGTAGTGCTTATGTAGAGAGAGCATTGCCATCAAGCCGTTAGAAATCTGATGTCTGAATAACAAGGTATCTATGAAATAGTAGTGCTTCTGAAGAGAGAACCTTGCCATCAAGCCGTTAGAAAGCTGGACCCAGTTGCACAACAGGTTGTTAGATTTTACGTGAAGTTAACCAATGTTAAACGAACTGCTAAGCTAACTGTAGGTTAAATCTAACAATGTGTTGTGCAACCGAGTTCGGATAGGGAGAACATTATGCAAGTAGAAAGACATAGATATAAGTAGTCCAAAACAAAAACAGTAAAACACTCAAAATTCACAAATTTTCGGCCACTTGGCTTTTATTAAGTGAAAGACGGCAATATGTTTATGAGTTACATAGTATTTAGTCTGCACAATACAAAGCTTCAGTGCAAATGTTTATCGCTGTTTACCGATTACGTCCCGAGCAATGACATCATACCGTTAACGACACATGCATATTACCTCGTAAACTGGTAGATCTATATAAGTAAACATTTACCAGATATGTTGCTAAAATATCAATAACTATTTATGCGATAAATAATTATATGCTTATCATGAGTTACAAAATATCCAGCCGGTATATATCATTGAAAAATTAGGAAAGGGGGTCCTTGGAATTACTATCAAGTAATTATAAATTATATACAATATTGAAATATGCATGTGCTGAAGCTTTTTATTGTGCAGATTTAATACCATGTAACTGATATAAATATTGTCGTCTTTCACTTGATAAAGGCCAAGTGGCCGAAAATTTAGTTTTTTTTTACTGGTTTTTTTTTTTGGCATACTGATACTTCCCTTTGGAAGATATTAAATTTTATCAAAACACAAACATTTAGAGAAAATATTATGCTGAAATATATGACGATTCGCCTACATCTCAGAGTAAGATATTCATGTAGCTTTAAATCGACTTTTATATTTCAATATAAGACATTTTGTTTCCGTATTTTAGCTACATTTGAAAATTAGTTTCAGACGCATTTGATCAAATATTGTAATTTTGAATTCTAAACTATAAGAATGCTTTGTGGAGGTACCTGAAAAAAAAAACACACGTCTTTCGAAATAAACAAGCAAACAGCATTACATAATCATCTAAGGTTTCAGTGGGACGCATACTCACGATGACTAGAGATGAAAGACGGCATGGTCTATCTCATCAACCCTTGAAGTAATATTTGGACCAGCTCATTTCAAAGAATGGCTACGTCCACTCCCAGAATTCAGGACCGTATGATTTAGAATAAAACTTTTATGAGAATTTTACATCTTGTTCACTCCTGAATTATTACAGTAGACCATACTATTTATTGATCTGGGCGAGTCTAAATGTGACCACAGGGGGTGATGAGTTAGAGACTGACGCTGTAATCCGTGGCCACATAGGGCTCTTTAAACGCAATATGGGAAATGGATTAATGTGTACAATGTACAAACTCGAAAGTTCATCTCGTATGGATAAAATAATAAATGGAAAATAACATATAAACACAAATGTTCCGTGTCAATTCTGAATAACATTCTTCAACGTCCATCGATCAAACCCAGATACATCTCTCAGTAAAATTCGAACGTATTGTTGGTTACCTTGATAATTTTTGTTATATGAACAATTCATTGTATGGATAGAATAATATGAAATCCAAAGTATACAATAAAATTACCGTTATGTGTGTGCCAAGGTATAACAACTAAAGCATCGAGAAGCTATGTATACATCGACAACTTTGATATGAAATGTGCATCCATGCTGCTGTTGTATACAAGATGAAACTCTAATATTTATCTTACTGGTCTCTCTATCTCTGTCTCTCTCTCTCTTTCTCTCTCTCTCTCTCTATATATATATACGTGTTTTAATTATACAATTACGACACGTCATTTAGAGGTCAATGTCTCAATATATGTTTATAAATGCTGAGAACTGCATTCGAACCAATGTAATGTAAAACCTTTAATTGCAGTTTTGTGACCGTGAAAAAAGAATGTGATCGACAGACGTACTTCTTGGATTCCAGAACGTGCTACACTCACTTCAATATAAGCGCGTATTTAACATCAAAGTTTTCCATAAAAAAACTTGGACCAAGTTTGTTGTTGACAATGGCCAAAAAAAAGGGACACACGCATTGTTTCTCACAGGATGACAACAATGTTTTTTTTCAATATCATAATGTCTTTTGTCTTCTACCTTTTGTCAAGATACATCTTCGTTAACCATTTCTATTGTCCAGAATTAGCGGTTAATTTGACTTGAAGTCATAACTATATTATTACTTACTTTCCCGCCGTTTAACAATGTACATTTGTTGTTGTAAACAAACTATCATATCTATAGTATAGTTGTTTAGTTCCACGGGGAGAAATTTTTGCGTTTTCCTGAAGGTTGATTACAAATTGTCTTTCTGATACTTCATAAGTGTAAGGTATTGTATTCACGAGTATTTAATTTCGCAGAATTGTCTTTGACCGGGAGTATAGCGAAATTAAATCTCCCGCGAATAAAACCACTTATATAGTAATTCAAACTCTGATTGGTTGATTTCCATCAAATTCAATAAAAGTTTGAAGAAAAAATATGGTGAGATTCTATTCCTTCCAAGTTCATTAAAGTTTTCTTTCACGAATAACAGTATGAAAATCCATCAAAAACTTGATCAAAGAAAACTTTGGTAGTTTAAACAGGTCTTACGACATTACATGATCGAAGCTGTATCATTGCTACTTTGTTTCAGTACTTTGGTACTAACCATATACAATAAAAAAAAGTTGACATATGGAGGTACAATCTTAACGTTAATGGAAAGATATTTTCCTTGTAGTAATAGTAACTGTGATGAAAAAATGACTAAGACATGTTCTGAGGGAAATATCCAAGAGCAATTGGAATGAAAATCCTTATTACAAAATGTAGTAAATTATCCACTCTGGTTTGTTACTGATTTTATACTAATAGAAATATGTTTCTTCTCAAGGTTCGATAGATTCTGACTTTAACAGCTGATACAGGGATTCTGAATTATAATTAAAATGTCAAACTTTGTGAGAAATGAGTATTGAGTAATTAGCATATAATTGGAGACATCGGGTAATGCTTTACTAACAGAAGGCTGAACGTTAATTAGTTTTATAGCTGCATTGCAACCAAACACACACATTCATCATGGACTGAAATTTACAAAACATTAAAATACACCCTTTATAATATCAGTAAGTTTTTTTTGCCTTGAATACACATATCTACTACAGAAACGCACATAGGCCCTATGTCTATGAATGTATCCCCAATCCTATAATTATACAGACCAAGGTAAGATGTCTGAATAGTAAATTAGGGCGTATTTATAGATTTAGAACTTACCCAATCTCAAACACAGAGATTTGTTACATGAAATAAAATAATATATTCGAAAAATAAATGGCGTTTATAACATATATTAAGGACAAAACTGTTGTAAGGACAGCTCCGTGTGACATATCAACATTAGCTGTCCAATAATTAAATATACAATAAATAATATAATATGCAGCAAATAACGAAACTGTGAAAGAGCATGTTTATATAATTAACTGATTGGACCATGTAACTGTTCTGTTAACACGAACTACAAATTAAAGACGTAACACACTTTCTACTTGGACATTTTACTTACTATAGACGCAAACAGAAAATTAACAACTAAGCTTTACGACAAACGCGATAATTTCTGCTTTCCCATCGTCAATTTTCTACATTTAAGTAGTAATATACCGCTTTCGTTTGAAAATGGTGTTTATATCTCACAAATGACTCAGTATGTCAGCCAGCGTTCAACGTATGAACATTTCACATACAGAGGTAAAATACTTACCGACAAGTCTTGTTTGCTATTAATCTTTTTCACTAAATGAAATGTTGAGTTACCTGTTCGATAGTGGTGTTGAGTCATCTTTAGCAATTGGATTTCTTCTTCATCTATTTCACTGGAATTTAACTGTGAACTCACGGTCAGTGTGACCGGTCAACATGGGATTCTTACTCGTCCATGATACCTGATCCCAGGTCTGGGTTTCCAGATGTCCGTGTTTGCCCAATATCACCAGATTTATATTTGTATCCTGGACATCCTAAAGATTTAAACTTTGGTATTTGAGATTTTATATTGGTTCACATTTTACGTCCGTCCATAAAGTTCTGCAGTTAATCAACGAACATGAATAGAAGCACTGAATAGGTATTTCTACTACAATTTCAAGACTATCTATAAATCGCATCCATTGACTGTTTAATGAAATTTCATTGAGATGACGATATTGATATACCTCGGTTTATATGCAGTCGAGCCCTGTTACTTCGAAATCCCGCTTTATTAGAAACTATTTTGATTCCCCTGCAGATTTCTTTATTACCTTTTGACATGCTTATTTTGAAACTCCTGCTTATTTGAAAGACTAAATAATTCTCCTTCAGTTTCAATATCACCGGATTCAAACATATTATGTAAGTACATCATAGCTTCACTTTAAGATATTCTTTCAAGGAAATTAATTACGAAAATTATTTTTCTTACACAATGTATATTAATTAACTGATATTGCACTGATAATTACATCGCTAATTAAGAGGCACTGGGGTGACAAATGTTATACTGTCAAAGATGCTTGGTGAGTTACTTTTATAAATGATATAAAACACACACAGAACAAATAATCTGTAAAGATGCATTGTAGTGAGAAAAGTTATACTTATGAGTTCCTTATATATAAAGTGCATTAAGCTCACACAGAACAACTAAACTGTGAAGACGCACTGTGGTGAAAAAAGTTATACTGTCTAAAAGACGCTTTGTGAGTTTTTTTCTAAACAAACTACATGTATATAAAATCCATACAGAGAAATGCTGACGTACACGTTTTGTAGTTGGTTATTTATGTGATATAATAATGTTTAACCCATTAAGTAACAGAAAGACAGAAGTTTAAGCAAAATGAAATTTTGGCATTAAACGACAACCTTCGAAAGAGTACCTTTAAAGCATGCACATGTATATTGTGTTTCCTTATCATAAGGGGCAATATCAATTTTGTTTCTACTTTTTAGTAAATTGTGAATGTAAAAACAATTGATACCAATGAGTTATCCGTTACAAAGATCATGGTAAAATATACAAACACAGTATCATCAAACACAGATATGGGATTTGGACCTGATGACCAGGGATCCATAGAGCTACATATCTTATTTAGAGACCTACAAAGATTTAACATGGGGTCTCCATGGCCTAGTGGTAAGAGCATCACGCTTTAAACCATGACGTCTCCTACTTCCGGTCAGCGAAGATTCGAGCCCCGCTGGAACCTAAGCTGATTTTTGTAAGGAAGTTTACCAATTTACTTGCATAGGGACGTTAGTCTCTTCCCGGGTAAATTGTAACCAGATTCTCTCCTCCAACACTGAAAACTGGTCGCCAACATATAATTGAAAAAGTGTTGAGTGTGGCGTAAAACATTATCCAACACAAAAAACTTTTGACACATTCCCATGCCGGGCCTATAGTGCTACACATTTTTCAGTCCTACAAACTTTTGAACATTCCCATGCCAGGGTTCATACTGCTATATATCTTATTTAGATTCCTACAAAAGTTTGACATATTCCCCTTCCTTCTGACATATTTGTCAGGGTAATGGGACTTTTTGTTCTCCCACACATGTCGTAAAAGATAATGGTTACCCGTGATAACTCACACACGCTATGGACGTAGAGACGTCATGAGTTTCTGTGACGTCTAGAATACAGTACATAGATATATCACTTTATATCTGCGTAGGCATTTATTTAAAAAAAACACGGGAGAAAAATAGTCAAACATGGGCATGTTAAGTAGAAACGTAATCTCCGTAGGAGTATGAAAGTAAATTCCTCGGGAAACCCTTGGATTGGACAAATATAAAAAGTCTCAGATACCAAAGTATAAATCACTAGGATGTCCAGGATATAAATACAAGTAAAACTGGGCAAGCACGGACCTGTTGAAATCAAGAAGTATGATCAGGTGCCATGGAGGAGGAAGCATCTCCTGTCGACCTGTAACACCCGCTGTGAGTCCACAGTCAATTTAAAATGAAATATGTTAGGAACGAATTCTCGTCATAATTGTTACAGACGTCTCAGCAACCGCCATCGAACAGGTAGATCAACATTTCACTTAGTGAAACAGAGTAGTCGCAAACAAGACTATTATACCGACAAACAGATTCTTACCATTCGGGAGGAGATTTCCTAATCCAGTCAACACACCTATGTAAAATTCTATTAAACTTCACGGATTACTTGGTTATCTAGGGCATAGGCATTGTCAGACACATCTTGTATCAACATGGTCCTTTTTTAAGATATAATTTAATTGTTTACCATTTTTGTATCATGATAATTCATATAGCTACTTACAGTACACATACAGGTAGAGTATCCCTCCTTGAGAATATTGACCATAAATTTCAAAGTTTAAGAGATGGAAATTTCCCACGAAATCTCAAATACTTGAAAACGAATTTTTGTCTCTGAAGTGGTAAAACACATTGAAATAAATTGTCATTCTACTTACTATCAGCATAAAATAATACATATGAAAACTATCAACCGATCTCTACCAATGACTTATTGATCGTTTTATGTTTACTAAGAATAAATTCAAAAGAAACTGAAGAGATTTGAACTTCTGAATAAGTTTCAGAATATTCCAATATTCCTAATAGCTCAATATATTCTTAAAGTATAAATCATTTATATATATATATATATATTTTAGGGTGTAGGAAAGTAATGTTTATGACGTGTATTTTATGTATCAGCATCCATGATTTGGGTTTGGCATATCCTGAATGTCCCTTTTTCCTAATGACATGGTGACCGACAAATTTCACATTTGACTCAAATATTTTACCAATTGATGATAATAACAAACGATAGTAAACTAATGCTTGAACTGGTGATGTGGACAATTGTGTCAATAATTTGTCAGTGAGTAGTTAACCTCTGCATATGAAATGTTCATAAGTTGAACATACCTTGGCATATCGGATCATTTGTGAAATATAAACTCCGGGTGATTGTCGGAGACTACTACTTAAATGTGGAAAGTTAACGAGGAGAAATCCGAAATCGTTGCGTTTGTCGTATAGCTAAGTTGTTAATTTCCTATTTGTGTCTATAGGAAGCAAAACTGTCATTATTAATTGACAAAACGTTGTCGATATATCTAAATGTCCAATTGCAGGGCACTGCTAACTTTTTCCTCTTTTGATTCAGCAGTTTCTAAATGAATTTTGCGTCAGATCAACAGATCAACCAATAAAGGAGCACAATTGGTTCCCATATGTATGCCGACAGATTGTTGAAAGACCACGTCTCCGAACATTATAAATATATTGTCTATTGAAAATTCCAGAATCTTTTTCATATAAAATTCAGTGTATATATGCGTAGAATCGGAATGGTGTTTTGATACTATGAATCTGAGAAAAGGTGTGTGCCTTCAAGTTTTCTAAAAGTTATTAAGAATTTTTTAGTATCCATATCTGATTTAAACCGCTTCTGGATTAAGTAACTGTACAGTACTGCTGAAGGTTCTCCTAAACGACTGTTAGTATCTTGGTGAGGAGTAAAGTAAAATTGAAGAAGTACCAATCAATAATCAAAAACTCAAGTCCATTATAACACGATATAACACGATGAATTAGATGTGCAAATGGTCTCAATATGAAGAATAATTACGAATCCCAAACGGGATAAGACAAGGTGTCCGGAAGGAGTCAGTAAAGATAAAATTTTGGTAGGACATTTGCTGGATCCTGCCATGTACCTCTGCTTATATGGAGTTTTGTAAACTTTAGGTATCCAATAAAAATATGGTAGCTCAAAATCAGTATCGCTTGTAGGTACAACAAATAAGCGTAATACGGACCAAAACTATTGTTCATGACGATTGTTTCTACCGATTAGATATCATTGGTTGAGCTCTGTATGAAACAGATGTCCCAAAACAAAACGTTGTATCATACAGAGCCAAAATAGTTCTAAATCCTAAATCCGTTTAAGAGAGAGATCTTATTTCTCTTTTATCAATTCGAAATATGACGAGTATAAAATCAGTTGTAATTAGTGGTTGATGATCAATTACAAAGAAGTGTTTGGAAATCAGTTGCTAGCAGTGTTTGGCAATCAGGTGCTAGCAATGTTAGGCAATCGATTGCAAGCAGTGTTTGGCAATCAGTTGCTTGCAGTGTTTGGCAATCAGTTGATAACATTGCCTGGCAATCAGTTGCTAGCAGTGCTGGGCAATTAGTTGCTAGCAGTGTTTGGCAATCAGGTGCTAGCAGTGTTAGGCAATCAATTGCTAGCAATGTTAGGCAATCGGTTGCTAGCAGTATTAGACAATCAGTTACTAGCAGTGTTAGGCAATCGGTTGATTGCAGTGTTAGGCAAGCGGTTGCTAGCAGTGTTAGGCAATCGGTTGCTAGCTGCGTTAGGTAAGCGGTTGCTAGTGATGTTAGGCAATCGGTTACTAGCAGTGTTAGGCAATCGGTTGATAGCAGTGTTAGGCAGGCGGTTGGTAGCAGTGTTAGGCAATCGGTTGCTAGCAGTGTTAGGCAATTAGTTGCTAGCAATGTTCTATCTTAAAAACTTTCTATTTACGAAATCTGCACCTTAATTAAGCTTCAATGGGCAAAAGAGCTTTACCAACAAAGCGACACAGACACGGCAAAGACTATGTAAAATCCATCTACATAATATATCCTTGTTATTACTTTGTCTACTATTATATGTTTACTCTTTAAATAATACCCAGATGTTATTTCGTAGATCGTTGTATTATTGGATAAAATTGAATTTTCGACTAAACTTGTTTATGTTGATTTGATGATGTGTTCAATGTAAAATTGGAGAAGTAGCAATCAATAATCAAGAACTCAAGTCCATTATAACACGACGAATTAGATGTTCAAATGGTCTCAACATGAAGAACAACTACGAATCCCAAACAGGATAAGACCAGGTGTCCGGAGGGAGTCAGCGTCTTCTGCTGGCATGCCACACCCGTTGCAAATGTTCCATGGAAACTTTTCTAGTTCGATGAACGGGTCACATTTAAATTCAGTAAAAAAGGTCAAGTTTGGTGATGAGGTCAAGTTCCGTGAAAGCATGATTGGTGAAACAGAGTCACTGTCTGTGGCCGTGATCCAGAATACTATCTAATATCTCTGAGAGGGGACTTCATAATGTTTAACAAGATCCCCATATCGACCATAAAACTTCTTAAACGACGGCTCCAAGCGTTCAACAACGTGTAAGTAGTTTATTGGCGAGTCGTTTAGCTCTCAGAATAAAACATTCATAAGAAGAGCATGCCCTGGCATAACGTATAAGTTGTGAAATGAAAACGCCACTAGGCAGGAGAAGATGGAAAATTACTACTTAGGAATGGGAAGTTTGTGATATGGAAGTTGAAATCTTCTCGTTCGTCATAGGCAATAAATTAGCAGAATTCGACATTTTCAACCTTGACGTTATATAATTTATATAAGAACTCACAAAAGGCCTGTATTTCGACATCTTCAGCCTTGACGTTATATAGTTGATATAAGAACTCACAAATGTCTGTACTTCGACATTTTCAGCACAGGCGTTATATAAGAACTCACAAACAGCCTGTACTTCGCCATTTTCAGCCTTGACGTTATATAGTTTATGTAAGAACTCACAAACAGTCTGTATTTCGACATCTTCAGTCTTGACGTTAAATAGTTCTTATAAGAAGTCACACAAGGCCTGCAATTTGACATTTATAGCCTTGGTGTTATGCAGTTCATATAAGAACTCACACAAGGCCTGCAATTTGACATTTATAGCCTTGGTGTTATGTAGTTCATATAAAAACTCACACAAGGCCTGCAATTTGACATTTATAGCCTTGATGTTATGTAGTTCATATAAGAACTCGCAGAAGGCCTGCGATTTGACATTTATAGCCTTGGTGTTATGTAGTTCATATAAGAACTCACACAAGGCCTGCAATTTGACATTTATAGCCTTGGTGTTATGTAGTTCATATAAGAACTCACACAAGGCCTGCAATTTGACATTTATAGCCTTGGTGTTATGTAGTTCATATAAGAACTCGCAGAAGGCATGCAATTTGACATTTACAGACTTGCTGTTATATAGTTTATATAATAATTCACAAAGAATAGTAAATGATATAACCTTTTTAATCTCATGTCTTAATCGGAGATGCAATTAAAAACGATATAATGAATGAAATAGTAATGAAAACATTTATGAAAAATATAATAAATAGCATTTCATAAATTTCTGTGAAAAAAACCCACAATCAGCACGTACATCTAACTATATTTTTGTATCCCATACGACTTTAATTGCGCTGAATCTACATGTTCCCGTATCAGTGCCACATTATAAGGAAAAATGGTCCATTGCTTTTTGAAGTGAAAACTTTCATTTGTGAACGGAAAATGTACGTGGCGTGACGCAGACGACAGTCGACAAATGATTACAGGAAGTTAAAAAGTCCACTCAGTTGATTTAATAAAATTATTCGAAATTAGCTTTTTATTTTTTCCTTGGTATTCCAAAACTTCAATCTTTATAAACATTTAGCATTAAAGAAGTTTTTTCCTCATTTATCACTGAACAGTAATTTGAACATACTGTTTCCATTTTTTCTTCTTATTCTTTTATAGTTACAATGTGTAACACAATTATCCAACTGCATATATTCTGAAAGTTCTGTCATAATAAACGATTTATTGTCACTGCTACACTCACTCTTAAGAGTTTTAGCAATAGTGAATGATCCAGTAATGTTATCAGCATGTTTATACGGAAATACGTAAATCATTATCCTGACAACAACCAGAGAAACATATGGCGATATTCTGTACAAGACTATAACTTTAGCTAGTATGCCAAGCATTTCTTGGATTACTGAAAAAATATGTTTGTGATGAAATAAAGTGCGATTGCACAATGTTTAACCATAATGATAGCATAGGAAGCAGATGTCAATTTTTTTTATAAAATCGTAGTTCATCACCAAAATGAACAAATGAGGGGAAAAAGTAAAACAATAGTTTTTTATATGTCAGTATTTCGATAGAAAGTTCGGTTAGATGAGCGTCATTTTATTTTGTTTTTTTTTCTGGAATGTTATGATGCTGTTTCTTTCTTTCATTCATATTCATTATTTTAGTTTGGTGTGTTTGTGTCCATAATATTGAATAGTTATTCTAACACAATAATTATTACCGTATTTGATACAACAAATAAACTATTCTACACGCTTTTCCCAGGTGTTAATATGATCAGATATACACATCACATCCTCAGTTGACAGGAAGTGTGAAAATCGTTAACTATGGCGACCCTGTCTAGTGAATGTATACAACATCAGAAGGTATTACAGGACTATATAAAACCTGATTGACAATTCTGAGATCAAGTTTTAATCCCTCAACATAATGTCGATATATGAGCACCTTCACAATAATAACGATCCCTACTGTATAAATAAAAAAAGATATGGAGAAACAGGCAAAGATGTTACTTAGGTAAAATTTTTCATCTTTGGGTTGAAGTTTATAGTGGCTACAGAGACGTCACTTTACAAATCTTAATCTTGATCTCATACAAAGTATGCATACTATTTATTCCTTAAGTATACCTGTCTTTTTATCCAGGAGGATTGTTTTAAAAGGTATAGTTCAACTCACATATTTTGGCGGGTCGGAGTAACGTTTTTATTATCATTTGATGTTTCTCGGAAAGCGTTTAATTCCCGCTGCATACACGTGTGTATCTACAATACACCGCGTGATGACAAGCAAGGACGGTTATTCTGGCCAATGTAATATTAAAGTTGGTTTGCTTCGTCACCTAAAATTCAAATTCGTCCAGGTCAAACCGGTTCACGAGAGTGCATTCATTTCTGTTTTTTATTTATACAATTATTGCGGTGATTTATAGACCTCATATCTTGCTCTTTTTGGTATATTAAAGGTGATAAATCGCATTGTTTCACAATAATATTAGTTCATATCATACTAACACTTTATCACATTTTGCATATTAAAAATGGTACAGCTTTTTAAATTTTCTTCTCATGAACCAATTGTAAGCATATCATCGCTAATCATACATTTCAAATGGTCGTTGGGTCGTATGTTCCTTTATTTTTTCTGATTCAGATCTTAAGTCTTTTTATATGGATAAAAGAGCGGTTTGACTAATAAAGGGGCACAATTTTAACCATAGGAATGACGACGGTTTGCTAAATGATACAGACCTGTAACAGTACATATATATTGTAAATTAAAATACCAGTCTCTTATCGTCTCCACTTCAGTGTGTTTGCATTTTGATTCAGAATGGTATTGGACACAATACGAATCATGATGACACAATTTGTAAACGACAATGTATGATACAACTTGGCCTAACAAACAACAATGTCTAAACAAGTACGTGGATATACTTAGATATGTGTATATGGTGGGATCAAATGTATTACGAGCGTCAGTAACGTTCGGATTCGCTCATGGCTTTATATAATCTAAATTACTTTTGATATTTTCTACCGTAATCAAGCGTTAACATCTGAATGGATCTGTGAATATTAATTACCTCGCTTTAGGATATATGCAATATTTCAACTGATATGAAACATAACGGAGATACGAGAGATAACTCGTATAAATTTTGGATTGTCAACTTTCACTAAAGTTTTAAGGGGGCACCAGTCATCTTGGAATCAACACATCAAAATAACAAGACGCCTTCATAACACAGTAATTTATTAAATTGAATTTTAGAAGCATATTGTGAGCACTAAACAAAATTTACAAAATTAATATGGAATATTAGATAGAAAGGTACTAATTTCTTAATGTGCTTCCAAGGGGCTGCGATTTGCAATTCCTTAACTTGACAAAAAATAAAGTCCTCAACAGTCAGTCAACTGGTATTAGAAGAACTGGTCAAAAAACAAAAATGAATATTCAAATTTGAATGTATATAGAAAAACAATATTTTAAAGACAGGAATCAATAATTAGCTTTATAATTTCGATTTTTATTAAGCTAAATAAATAATTCCAAAAGATTACACACCATCGTGAACACACAGAAAGTTGATCGCGGATGGTTAGTGACAACATGTTTACAATCTGTCTGACACATTGGTTTTACAGTCATCCTATGAAATCGGGGTATATTGCTCACGTCAATATATATATAGCAATGATGAATGCTACTAATCTCATGCATACTTTACCATCACAATATCCATAGAGGGTATGATACTACTTTTCTTTCTGAAATATACATTTATATATTAAAGAGCTCACCTCATGAAATCTTATTGACAGAAACGATCGTCTTGAACATTTTGACCTTTTATTTTGAACTATAACTTTGGTATTGTTAATATTTATGACCTGTAGGCTACGTACAGCGGCAAGTTACTTCATAGGTTTCGTTAGAACGGAGTTGACATAAAAAGAAGATGCTGGAATTTCTAATAGACAATACATTTGTAATGTTCAGAGACGTGGTCTTTCAGCAAACTCTCGACATTCCTATGGGAATCAGTTGTGCCCATTTATTGGCTGACATACGAAGCGCCCTTCATTCAGAAACTGATGAATCAAAGGAAAAAAAACTAGCGATGTTCTTTAATTTGACATTTACACATATCGAATCAAAAACTCCCGATGCTTTTTTTTTCTTTTGTGAATTATAAAATCGGATATATTGTTCTAAATAAATGAAATACGTATAATAGTGACTATTTAATGATGTTAAATGTACTATTGCAAAATATAAACAGTGATAAGTTAACGAAACATCTACAAAAGTCTACATTTTGCAAATGATCAATCTGCTTAAAACCCTATTGTAATGTTTCCCTAATAAATAGACTAGTCACAATTTCGTGAAATGAGGCATTTCTTAGTAAAAGTGGGAAACATTACTTTTCCTAATTATTTTGGTATGCTGAATACGATATGTCCCCACTTTTTCTAAGAAATGCTCCTTGATTTTTAGGGAAGGCCTTTTTCCGGAAATTTTAACAGTCTATAAGAACATTAAACCGATCTCTCACCATTCCCATTTTCAGAAATGCCGCAAAGAGGAATATAAAAATCTCAGATACCAAAGTATAAATCTTCAGCATGTGCAGAATATACATGTATAGACAAATCTGGTGTAGACTGGGAAAAAACGGATATCTAGAAATCAAGAGGTGGGATCAGATGTCACATCCGCCGTGAGTCCACAATTAAAATGAAATAGTTGATTCAATAATTTCTCACTGAGTAGTTTACCTCTGTATATGAAATGCCTTATATTTGATACGTCCTGGCATATCCGATCATTTATGAAATATAAACGCCATATGCAGGTGATTGTGGTATGTTACTACTTAAATTCCCGTCTGTGTCTATAGTAAGTAAAATGTCCAAGTATGACGCGTGTGTGTTTGATTCTGTTGTATCTTTAATTTCTAAATCTATGACACATGTATGAAAATTTTCATTATTAATTCACAAAACGTCTTGGTTTTTTTTCTTTTAATTCAGAAGCTTCTGAACGAAGTCTGCTTCATATCAGCCGATAAAATGCTAGCAGAATGCTTAAAAAGTACTCCCAGATTATACATAAGATTTATGGCGGTTTTAATTGACTACTTTCACTATAATCTATATATGTAATTAATATCCATTTACACTATTTTTCTGCCAAACCTCCTGCTTCTCCATTTACGAGAGTTACCGTTCTTTGATCATGGCAGTCATGATGCACTGATCGTGCATAATGTAGAATTAATTAATTTTTTTATGATCCATTAGATGAGAGTATGTCATTTACTGAATGGAATAATACGTTGGGTATGGGCCTTAATTCTTTTAGACCATTACAGGGTCAAAATGCACACACACACACACACACACACACACACATTTTGACCCTGTAATGGTCTAAAAAAATTAAGAAAGGGGTATGGTGTGTGTTGATTATGAGCAAAGATGGTTACGCATTGGGTAAAGTGATTTGGTATAGACGAAACAGCTAACGACGTGATTACCATAAATATCTCAAGAATCGGTCACTCTTTTTAATGTAAGAATGAACCGATTTGAATATATTTTGGTTACTTTCGATAGTTGGAGATGGATTGCCGAATAATATTATTTTAATTTCGGGCCTTTCCCCATTATTTATAATATCCTCAATGAGAGAAGGGAGGATATCACCATATAATTTTCAGTCAAGAAAGTAATGCTTAGCGTTTTCTACTCCGGATCCACAGCAACACAAGTGGTTTACAGTTAGGTTCACTTTATAAAGGTCTGAATTTAGTGAACTGCATCCTCGGCGCAGTCTGGTATGAATAATATTTGTTTGTCGATTTCCAAAGCTATAGTACCTCGGTGGCGAGTAGCACGGGATATTCCATTTGGTTTAAAAAGTACATAAGCTTGCTGAATTTTTAACTTCAAGTGGGAGCCTATTCCAAGCATCTATCGTGAATGGGAAAATGATTTTTTAAAAGTGTCAAGTCTACAGTTAAATTGTTGAATGCTTCGATTGTTTCGCAAGTTATACGTCATTGTTTTGTGTACCACTGATGGTATAATATCACATCAATAATCTGGGGCTATTTTATTTTAAACATTTGACACAAGTTTCTGAAGTTGATATAAAAGGATGCTTGAATTATATTTGTAATATTTGGAGAGACCAGGTCTTTCAGCAAACGGTAGGCATTCCCATGGGAACTAATTGTGTTCCCTTGTTGGCTGACCCTTTTTGCTCAGAATTAGACCCTTATTGTATGTATGCTGTGTAAGTTCTATCTAATGGTTTCATCTACACCCACATGTAAACCTGTCAAATGTTACATACACTCATATTTACTTGAATACATATATGTTCATATATAAACACATTTACCTTTGTACGTAAGTCCCTTGTGGAGATATATCTCACAAATGCATTCCGTAAATGTCATGCACACTAGGTGGTACATGTAAACATATCTGGAAAAAAAATACATTTTTATAGTTTTACCATAATGTAACGTTTAAATTCATCATCCTTCTGAAATATTGACTGATATTATGGGATGTGTTGTGCACGGGGCTTAGCTTAGAACAAATCACCATTGCAATATAATGACTTTAAGATACACAATGTTTTACAGCCTCACATTCATACAGTACAGTTTGTGCATGTCTTAATGAGAAAATCATTATGTTTTCACCGTACGTAAATTATTTCAAAATTTTTCCATTAGCTGTCAAACTTGTTCACTGTATCATTTTTGTTATGTATATACTTTAGTAACTTTATATATTACGCTCATTTGATATACCTACAACGGATACCGATTTCGAGCTGCCACATTTATATTGGATAGCTAAACTTCATAAAACCCATATAAGCAAAGATATATAGCAGGATGAAGCAAATGTTCTACAAAACCTTTATCTTTACTCCTTACCAAGATATTGCCAGCCGGTAAGGAGAACTTCAACAATACTGTACAGTTGCTTATTCCAGAAACGGTGTAAATTAGACGCGGATACTTCTAAACAGCTTTTAGAAAATTTGAAGGCACACAATTTTTCTCGAATTCACAGTATCAAAACGTACGACTTTTCTACTCTTTACACAACTATTCCACATAAAAAATTAAAAGAAAGACTTTTTAGCATCATAGACATCTTTTTTTTTCAGAAACTGCTGAATCAAAAGAAGAAAAAGTTAGCGGTGTCCTTTAATTTGACATTTAGATATATCGACGACGTTTTGTCAATTAATAATGACAATTTTCATACATATGTCAATGCGATATATCCCAGCGAACTAGACATTAAAGATACAACAGAGTCAAGTACACACGCTTCATACTTAGACATTTTACTTGATATAAACACAGAGGGGAACTAAGCTAAGCAACTAAGCTATACGACAAACGCGACGATTTCGGCTTTCCCATCGTATATTTTCCACATTTAAGTAGTAATATCCCTCAGTCACCCGCATATGGAGTTTATATTTCACAAATGATCCGATATGCCAGGGCGTGTACAACATTTGAAGATTTCATATATACTCACTGACAAATTATTAACACAGGGATATCGAAAGCCGCGTTTAATGTCAACGTTCCGCGACTACTATGTTTCACTAAGTGTTGAGTTGCCTTTTCGTTGGCGGTTGTTGAGACGTCTGTACCAATTGTGACGAGGATACACTCATCACGTATTTCACTGGATTTGACTGTGGACTCACGGCGGGTGTGACCGGTCGACAGGGGATGCTTACTCCTCCATGGCACCTGATCCCACCTCTTGGCTTCCAGAGGTCCGTGTTTGTCCATTTTTACCAGATTTGTATCTGTGTCCTGGACATTCTATTGATTTATACTTGGTATCTGAGATTTTTTGATATTGAAATATTCTTAATTTCATTATAATTGCAATGTTAAGCCTTTTTTGTCGGTTAAGTTTCGTATTTAAAGTTTTCACCAGAAGATAAACTGTATTGAGTCCATTATTCTCATGACAACCAAGTATTTATTGAATAACGTTAAATATATATGCTGAGTAAAATTCTTTAATCCAAACTATGAGTTTTGAAAGTAATTCTTGTACAAATTCATAAAGTTACTGTAGAATTGTTTCGATTTCTTGCATGCAGAAGGAACAGTTGATTTCATTTATAAATGCCTCATATAATAAGCGACAACGTTTACTGTCATGGAAAAGGTACTTTACAAAGATCGGTATCAACTGCAGTAAGTGTATGTGAACGCGATATTTTAGGGAATGCCATACTGTAAAAATCGGTCTCTGTATTCCGAGGATATTAGATTTATTTTAAATTTATTAAATGATGAAAGATTTCCGAAAGAGTCAAACAGGTCTAGTATAAACATTATATTGTTTTTAGAGTTGTATGTTTATTCGTAAGGTAAAATTAAAAAGTGTTTTTATAAAGGGTCATTGTTATTTTTTCGGTAATTTTGATAAATTCATTTAAAATTATGAGTGACTATTTCAAATACTTATTATAGATTAAATGCATATTATGGAATACTCATCACCAAATTAAACTTTTTTTTAAAATTTTGCAATTTACATATAATAAAAAGTATCATACGCACCATTCACATGAACCCTAGGCTGTTTGTTAGAAAACGGAAGTGCTGAGAGATCAAATTTGAATAAGATTGAGCTTCATTCTGGCACTAAATTGAAAGATTTAAACTGCACAATGTATATTAAAGAGGTCATAACTTGGACTCAACACACTTCCTTGAAACCCTACATACACTCTCACCGATTTCTCTGCCTCTTAAATGTTAGATAATCATAAATCCGTTCTCACTTCGTTTGGAATAGCCAGCCACATTATCGTCTCCAAATTTCAAACATATTATAAGTATCAATTCTTTTTTTTACCCTTTCCACAACAATTCCTCCTCAAAAACATAAAAACAGATTAACATCTATCATACAAAACTCCTTTGTATACAAAAATGGAAATCGCAGATATAAATATTTAGTGTATGTCATATTGTGAAGGGACACTCTGATTCCAATAACACTGAAGACGATATTATTAAGATGCTGGGATTTCTAGTGGACACCCTCTTCGTGGTTTTTGCAGGAAATGTTTCCAACAAATTGTCGGCATTCCAATGGGTACCAATTGTGCACCTCTCTGGACTGACATCTTTTATATTCATATGAAGAGGATTCACACAGTCTCTGCTCTCCAAAGAAACAATCAGTTACCAATTTTACTTACAGGTATATCGACCACGTCCTGTCCATAAATAATTCAGAATTTCAAAATTACTTCGGCCAGATGTATCCTGTCGAGCTTAGAGATCAATGAGACGACAGAAAGCAAATACATCTGCTTCTTAACTAGATTTACTCGTGTCGATTGGAAAGGACGGTCAACTTTACACCTCATTTATGACAAACGCGACGATTTCAATTTTCATACCACGAACTTCCCGTTTCTAAGTAGTAATACCATCTTCTCTTGTATGGCGTTTTCATTTCACAATTTATACGCTATGCCAGGCCATTCTCTTCCTATCAATGTGTTATTCTGAGAGCGAAACGACTTGCCAATAAACTACTTACACAAGATTATGTTGTTGAACGCTTGAAATCGTCGTTTCAGAAGTTACGGGAATCTTGTTAAACATTACGAAGTCCCCTTCTCAGAAATATTAGATAGTATTCTGGAGCACGACCACAGACAGTGACTCCCTTTCGCCAATCGTGCTTTTGACCACACTTGACTTTTCACCGAATTTGACCCGTTCACCGAACTAGAAAGGTTTCCATGGAACATTTGTGACAGGTGTGGCATGCCAACAGAGGGCGCTGACTCTTTCTTTTCTTTGTTTATCTCAGTAACCCATATTAACTGGAGAAAAAATAGGTTAAGTGAGTTTAACTGCGCCAAAATCACAAAAAAGTTAAACCTATTATTTTTCGACCAAAAAACTTGTTTAACGGAGAAAAGGTAGATTGAACTGCGCGACAATCACTGGTATTTATATGATTTTGGCTCAATTAATGCTAGTTTTTCTCAGTCAAACCTAGTTTAGAAAAATTGGGTTCAACTGAGAAAATGTAAGTTTAATTGGAGAAAATTAGGTTTAACCGAGAGTTACTCGATTTAACTCATTAATGTGATTTGGCATGCCATAAATACACTGCAACAGAAGTGACAAGAAGCAATTTAAGCTTTATTGAATGATTTTATACAGATGGATAAATGTTGGAAATATATTCTAATGTGTGTAAATGCATAGTAGACCTAATATATATATATATATATATATATATATATATATATATATATATATATATATATATATATATATATATATATATATATATATATATTGTACCAAAATTATCATTCTAGTTTAATTTTCATACGATTAGTATCATGAGCGAAAGTATAATAACAAGTACAAGGATAAAAAGAACACACACTGCATATCCTTGAAGAAAGCGTTAGTTTTTGTGTACTGCGTTCTTTCGAAACTGCAGAAAAACAGTGACTAGTCGGAATCTGTATGGTTTCTATATGACTATCGTATCATCATAATAGGTTCTTATTGTATGATGTACGGCTATACTGCTGCCAGCCACTTTATCAGAAATTACTTCATTCTCATATATTAATTACACGCTTTCAATCAAATCTTCCTTTTCTCCATCATTTACTTAAGTTGTATCCCTTTCGATAAAGACTGCAAACACGTCAGCAAAGCCATGTGCTGTAAAGAAATGATAGAAAATTAATAGATTATTTAGCCTAGTCAAAAGCAGAAATCACGTGTACAATATGTTCCGTAATATCACCACGATCGGGAATAGATGTCTTCTTTTTACCCGTGGTTTAATGTGCCAGAAATAATTCGTAGTTAATGGACATTTATAAAGAGTAGATATGTCCAATTAATCTAATCACAGTAGTTCCGATCCGCAATAGAGGTGATAGCATAGTCCGTTAATTCAATACAATTCTGAAATTGTTTAAAAGACTCGATCTGATTTGTTGACGAATGCGAGGATCGCTAACTAGCATTGACCCAGGCTTCATGAATACTAAAATTATGCACGAATGATCTCGGGATCCAGACCGTGGTTTACGGCGATGTGATATCACAGACATTCATTTTAATCTGCATGCTATTTTGGCCTGTCTGTCAGATTATTCGTGTCCGACAAATATCACGTATGGTACACCTAGAGACAAACTATATGCACAACGCAGAACAGGCACCAGTGGCGAGCGCTTGTAGACGACCAATTCTCCACAGGGGGAGTGATAGGATTAAGGAAGAAGGAATTATATTGCTCCATACCAATGTGATCTGGGATAAGCTTCATTATGACCAACATAAACGTTTTACCAGAATTAACTAACTTGAGGATTGTCACGAATTACCTAGCTCTTAGTCTAGGTGCCTAATGTCTATAACACACATCATGGTGTAAAATAAACTAGCGTTGTAGTCACGCTTCATTGTAGCTGCTCAGCAATAAAAAAAATTATTGTGTGTTACGTAATACACATATTAATATTAAATCTTACCTCCTGTTTGCCAGGGAAGAGATCCATTTGCATACTTAAATGATGGATACGGATTCTGATTATCCCAATTGCAACAATATTTTTGGTCATTAATAATCAACCATCCAGCATCATTTTCACAACCGCCATATTTTTTGTTTATAAAGAAATGACGACCACAGTTTCTGTCCCTGTATTGTGATTGGAAAATAAAAATTAATTCTTGGTGCTTCAGTCAATATAATCAGTAGCGGTATGCAAATGAATTCACAAATAAAATGTAGAACATTAGTGTATACGATTATAAAACCCATGATAATTGGCACGGCACAACCATTGAGCTTTCTAAATATATCATTTATAAAGTGTTTTTGTAAGTTTTTTTTAAAATACATTTTTGAATTGTAGACTTAATATCCCTCTACCGCCTGTAGGCTATATGGATTGAGAGTTGAAATAGTGTCGGCTGCTGGTTGTCACGGGGCGTAACACAATACCCAAGTTATGTTTTACACTATAACGCATGTTTCTGAACCAGTATTAGCCAAACAAAACACAGGATACAAAATGAATTTGATTAAATAGGTAAAGACAAGTATTAAGCACAAACAGCAAACAAATAATTCAAGTATGATTGTGATAAAACATGGGAAATATATAATTTGTGAAATTTGTCAGAATAATATATTTGACATTTATCCGTCAGTTTTGTTGTTTTAAATCAATATCGTAAACAAAATAAAATACATGTACTAAACAAGCTTACCCATGTAACGAAAATACATTATATGGCCCGGAGAAAATACCGCCAAGGGAGGAATCCAGTATTCTATCGAATGAGAACCAACTGTAATTATCACTGCCTGTACCATTGAAAGTAATGTAAGCGACTTTTTCACCATCGGTGTACAATTCTACAAATACCTACGAATATATATATATATATATATATAAATATAAAATTATATCTACAGTGTTACTACTTATGATATATATATATATATCTGTGTGTGTGTGTGATACACACAAGTATTTTAAAAAGTAAATAAACAATTACAACGCCGAATAAAATTCCAACGTCATGTCAAAATTGTTATTTGACGTCATAGTATACTGGAGTGTATATTTTAGCATGCGCAATGTTTTCCCAAACTCCCTGATGGAATTAATGAAACTGGCTATATCTTTATATAGATAGTTGATGGATAACAGGTTGAGGCAGAATATTTAAAACGAGTGCATAGCATATACTAAAATAATATTTGGCACTGATAACACCATTGAAATTCTAAATTTTTCAAAAGCTAATACAGTGATTTCTCTTAGACGGATTTTGCTATACAGATTAGATTTAGATTTATTACTTGGCCTTGTATGATACCATTTTCTCTTTAGAAAATATGCATTTTTTTATAAATTGGAGCTCAACTGATGAGATCTAATAGACAGAAACGATTCTTTTGAGCATTATAATTTCGGTATTATGTTTAATATTTATGCATTTTTACAAGTTATGTCAGATAAGTTGCGTGACTGACGTTTTGTACCAGACTTCGGCGTGTGAAAGGTAAACGTAAACAATACACTTGATGTTTTGTTTTTAATCGATTACCCCGCTACTAAGAAAATAGTGCATTTATATGGGAAAATATATGATAGTAAAACACAAGAAATCAATACAACCGAAATTAATTTATTTCAGATAGCAATTCATATAATATGTTCTTTTAAACATTCATTTTTATACACCTTAAAAAATACTGCCGATAATTTCGAAAATTGAAATGTATTTTAATTAGCCCAGTAAAATAACACAATTAACACTGATTTTGCATGGAGTGTTAAATTTCACACGATGAAAAGTAACAATTAAAAATAACAAATAACAGATGTATTTATAAGTGTGTGTGTGTGCGTGTGATTACGCACAACACTACTATAGCATACTACTGTATACATCGTTTGGGTATGTGTGTATCTGTGTGTTGAGATCAACTATGTAATTTACACATAAGAACTATTGATTGTCCAGTTACCTCTTGAAAATGATAATTTTATCTAGTATTGCCCAAAACATTATCTAACGAGATAATAATGATTCTAAAATATTTGGATTTTGATAAAGTCATGAAGAAAATATTTGTAATAAAATCTGTTTTCCAATTTTAAATTGTCGGTGTTTTAAATAATAACTTCTTTGTCTTAATTATCCTAGTACCTTCAATATGTCCAAGTTATCCCAATGATCAATCATATGACTACGAAAGTGTGTGTTGCAGCTGTTGCTCATCATTGTTAGACAACCAGGAGTGTATTGCGGAAGTGTGTCTATGTTATCTCCTGTCCAAGTTTCGTAAACATTGATCTCACAGTACGCTGTTGCACGGAAGATCAACTCTTTTCCAATACCTAAAAAGTAAACCAGATGTTGTAAAAACATTTTTTAAAAAATGTATGTAAATGTGTAAATGTGTAAAATGCTAGAATATGTTACCCACTATGATAACTGACTAGTTGATAATCATAACAGAAATTAGAAAAGGCTCTTGAATCAAAGCGTACATGTCAATTGAAATATAATCATGCCCACTTTGCAATGATTCTACAAAAGGGATAGAAAATATATACCATCACCTTGGACAAAAGAATTTTAAATTAAATTAGAAGTCAAAATGAAGAAGTACCAATGAATATTAGAAATCAATGTTTGCCAACATTTGCTAATGTATCTTCTATTCGGTTTGTCTTTGCACTTCACACCCTATTATGTTCAGTCGCATACATCTAAAATAAATAACATCATATATTCCATTAAAGGTTTTATAATTTGAATAAACATTTTCCAAACGATTACTCCAATATCGTCCATTTAGTGTAGCCATCCTTTTAATATACAGATATTTGTTTTACTGTTTAGTTGAACACATTTCATTTCAATAGTAGAAATGGGATTGGGCATAAGTTTTCCCAGCATTATTTGTGCCCTCTCCTTAATTTGATAACAAACAAAAATGTGTCACAGATGACGGTATATACTATAATAACCCTGAACAAAGGAGATGATGATGATGATGATGATGATGATACACATTAGACTCTATTAAGTAGAATTAAATCTTTTGGATCAAAAACGTTTGTACAGATAATAAAATTTTCTCATTTTCTTCAAAACATAATGAAGAGTCACCAATTAATAACAAATGAACAGTTAAAGGCTGGTATTGATTTTTAAGTAACAAACAAATCATTTCTTTGAATATCATAGCGGGTACAACTCAGCAGAAAGTGGTAACGTCTTCACATGGATGACCGCAAAGACAAACTTTACTGTTGACTAAATTGACATGGAAAAGATTTTTCTTTCAATACACTATATACCTAGTTATGTAAATATAACCATCTCTATCTCCTACATGAAAATATAGTGGAACCTTATTTACATTTCTGCTATTGGTGAGGGCGTGTTTAAATTGACTAAATGTAAAATCATGTTTTAATTGAGTGTTAAGAGTATCCCATATTTTGTGTAGACGTAAAGAAAGAAAATATTGTACTGTTAAGTCTGAAAGAGAAATCATATCTTAACTGAGTGTTAAGAGTATCCCTTATTTTTTGTAGACGTAAAGAAAAAAAATAAATATTGTACTGTTAAGTCTGAAAGGGGGTAGTACATAGTTTTTGTATTTACGTAGATTACTTTCAATATTTCTCCGAAATGGCGAAAAAAAATATCTTAAAAAAATAAGGACTAAATCATGATGCATCTTATAAAACAAATTTAATTTTCGACGTTTCCTCCTTTCTGCCACGGTTTCCAATCCTGTTTCAGAATAAAGAGAATTGCGACTAGCGTACGATTGAAGTCCAGTTACAGCTCTTGCAGCTTCTAGTTGCACTTTTTCAAATTTATCGCAGTCATGTGAAGTGCAATCGTCCCATACTTCACATGCATATTCCAATGTGGGAAGTATAAAAGTATTGTAAATCTTTGACAAAAATATCTACTGAAAATATATCTTAATTTTCGTATGCAGAGTTGTATGTATGTTCTGTATGCAGAGTTGCAAAAGTTATTAATATGGGACGATCACTTACCACTAGACATAAAAATCAATCTTAAATGTTTGGGTTCACTGGTATTATGTAATGTTCAACCATCATACTGAGTTCAATATGGTCATGTGAGGTAATCAGCACTAAAATCAAGATTTCTGTTTTTGAAGGACTAAAGGTTACTTACCACTTATCAGACCATTCTTTTAATATTTTCAAATAAATATTTAGTATAACATATGTAATTCTGTCACGTTTTTATTATGAGAAGATGCCGACAAAGAAGTACCGTCAGCAAAGAGTCTTGTTACACTTGAAAGATTGTCCGCTATGTCATTTACGAAAATTAGAAATAAAAAAGGACCCAATACCGACCCCTGGCGAACCCCTGTACTAGTTGACAGAAAATCAGAATACGAACTATTTACAAAAACAGTCTGCTGGTTATCAGACAAATAAATTTTTAAAAGAGAAAAGAGATTTCCAGAAATATCATACCATTTCCTACCAAAAGGTTTTTACATATCACAAACAACGAAACACGCTTTTTTCTTGTTTTCCTTATTCATACATATATTTTGAAAGATTTCTGAAAATTGATACACAGTGAATTGTTTGGAAGGAATCCAGACTGTAAATGATCGAGTAATTTATTTCCAAGCATACAGTTATGAAGATGTTTGTGGAGCATTCTTTCGAAAACTTTACCTACAGTGCTTAGTAAAGAAATAGGTCTATAATTACTAGGATGGTGTTGATCACCTTTCGTAAAAAGAGACATAATCTTAGCTTTTTTCCAAATGGTTGGGAATAATGATTGTTCAAGTGACTTTTGAAATATAATACATAATGGCAAACATACTGTATATGCAGTATTTTTAACATCTGATGACTTATTTCATCGAAGCCCGAACCCTTGTTTAGTTTAAGGGAATTAAGGCCGATATACAGTGCATAATATGAAAGAATAATTAAGGAATTTAATTTAACTTCCTGTCAAACATTTTCATAAGTGTCAATATCAAATTGTGTCAGCCTACTGACCATCAGATGTTCAGCTATATATAGAACACTACCACCTCCATGTACTGATCTGTCACGATGTATATGTAAGACTGGAAACCTTCCAGAAGTTTAAAGTCAAATGTTTGTACATTTTCATCTAGGTGGGTCTCAGTGATATAAACAATGTCATAATCAGACGTTAGACAAACAGGCTAACTTATTCCTTATACTACGAATATTGAAGAATTCTAAAAAGGCGATTTCGGTAAGTGATTTTCCCGTGTACACCATTATAAAATTATACAACGGACAGAAAGTAATTTTACATTTACATATATCGACAACATTTTGTCAATTATTAATGACAATTTTCATACGTATGTCAATGCAATATATTCCAGCGAAATAGAAAGATACAACAGAATCAAGTACACATGCTTCATACTTAGACATTTTACTTACTATAGACACAAACGGGAAATTAAAAACTAAGTTATACGACAAACGCGATTATTTCGGCTTTCCAATCGTAAATTTTTCCACAGTTAATGAGTAATATCATAGAATCACATGCATATGGAGTTTATATTTCACAAATAATCCAATATTCCAATATGCATGTTCAACATATGAACATTTCATATACAGAAATAAACTACTTACTGACAAGTTATTAACACAGGGATATCGAAATCCAATCCGCGTTTGATGTCAACATTCCGCAAATTTTACGGTCGGTATAATAGTTTGCGATTACTGTGTTAAACTAAGTGAAATATTGAGTTGCCTGTTCGATAGTGGTTGTTAAAACCTCTATTCCAATTGTGATGAGGATTTTTTCCTCACGTATTTCATTTTGATTTGACTGTGGACTCATTGCGGGTGTGACCGGTCAACAAGCAATGATTACTCCTCCATGGCACCTGATCCCACCACTTGATTTCCAGAGGTCCATGTTTGTCCATTTTTACCAGATTTGTGTCTGTATCCTGGACATCCTTAAGATGTATTCTTTGGTATGAAGCGTGTGTGCGTGATTCTGTTGTATCTTTAATTTCTGATTCGCTGGGATATATTGTATTGACATATGTATGAAAATTGTCATTATCAATTGACAAAACATCGTCGATATATCTTATTGGTCAGCCAATAAAGGGGCACATTTGGTTCCCATAGGAATGCCGACAGGTTGTTGAAAGACCACGTCTCCGAACATAACACATATATTTTCTATTAGAAATTCCAGCATCTGTTTATATCAACTTCAGTGTATTTATGTGTTGAATCAGAGTGGTGTTGGACAAAATAAGTATCATGATAACCAATGACTAGATATTTAATTTTTTGGGGTACCACCTTTAGTGAAAAATGATGTTTATGATGCTAAAAAGTCTCTCTTTTATTTTTTTTGGTGAAATTGTTAGGTAAAGCGTAAAGAAGTCTTATGTTTTGATACTGTGAATTTGAGAAAAATTATATGCCTTGAAATAAGTTGTTTAGAATTTTTAAATATCCACATCTGATTTACACCGCTTCTGGAATAAGCAACTGTACAGTTTTGCTGAAGTTTCTCCTTAATGGCTGTCAGTATCGTGGTAAGGAGTAAAGAAAAAGGTTTGGTAGAACATTTGATGGACCCTGCTGTGTACCTCTGCTTATATGGGGTTTTATGAAGTTTAGGTATCCAATATAAATGTGGTAGCTCAAAATCAGTATCCTAGCTCTTCTAATAAACAATTATAGTAATGTGCCTTACAAATAAAAACTATATCATCTGAGGCTCCGTCTGCTGGTACCAGTAAAATATTTGTCATGTAATCTATCCAGCTCGGTTACAACTTCTGGATCACTAAATACAGAGGGATATCGTGTTTTCATAGTTCCTTTAAGTTTTCGAATACGAGATTTAATCAACCATCGAATAGCATTTAGCCATTCAGACAAAATGTCTGGTTCCACGTCTTCATGTTTGGCCCATCGTCTGGCATAATCTTCGACATAACTAAACTGAAATTCTGTCAAATCTTTGATACAAAAATATTGTAGTTTGTAGAACATCGTCATTGTTTTACCGAGGAACATTTTGCAGACTAATTTAGGGGTTTCTAATCGGCTCCCATACTAGAATATAGCAGCGGAAGGTTACTACCTATTCACTGGGGTTTTGAATATGACAAAACACTGGAAAACAAACCTCCTCGTTAGGCGGGTGCTCTGACCGACTAAGCCACATTGAGTGACAGAGACAGAGAAAAATAGCGAAATATATTTTACCTGTTGGATTTAGAATTTCCCAAGTCCCTTCGATCTCCGTTGTCACTCCATCGTCATATAGATAGTCACGTGATAATTCACAAAGTTCCAGATCTGAACAGTAGCTGGCAGATTTACAGCTGGCATGCGACATACATTCTAAAGCGCACCTGCTTCTTGTATTCAATTGAGGCGTTACGGATAGAAATGTTGAATTCAAACGCAAGCCTGTTAACACGTCGAACATCTTAGATTTAAATAATAAAACAGGTTTTAAGTAAAAGATTAAACCTAGCAAAAACAAAATGACATATTGAAAAAGTTCCATTTCAGATTCAATATGGTAGTTCAAGCTCTAAATAATGATATTTCCCTTTGATTCAATGTAGATGTTCAAATCAGAATTATGTTATGGGGATTAAATAACAATAACTTCAACAAGACAGCAGCATAGAGAACCAGTGTGATTCTTCTCTGAAAGTGTAACAACTATTTACGTCAGCAATCCACTTAAATATTTTCTGTGTTTTACTTAATGCAGTAGATCTCGTATACAATTAATATTCATTAGTGTAGCAACAAATCATTGCAGCTATTGTAAATCGATTATCTCTTCTGTGGTGTCCTTATTGTTATGTCCAGAGTCAAAGACCATTATAGGATAATTTATATAATAATTAATTGTTGGCTTGTACACATTACATTCACATAGAATATAAAACTCTCAGATACCAAAGTATAAACTTCCAGGATGTTCAGGATACAGTATACAAATCTGGTGAATATTGGACAAACACAGACCACAGATCTGGAAATGTAAGGGTGGGATCAGGTGCAGAAGTAAGCATCCCCTGTTGACCGGTCACACCCGCCGTGAGACCACAGTCAACTTCAAATGAAATAAGTGAGGAATAAAACCTCGTCACAATCTGTACAGACGAGTCAACAACAGCTATTGAAACATTTCATTTAATCGCAAACAAGGTAGTTATACCGACCGTTAAATTTGGGGAATGTTGACATCAAACACAATTTCGATACACGTGTCAATAACTTGTCAATAGGTAGTTTACCTCTGTATATGTATGTTGAACACACACTGGCATATCGGATCATTTGTGAGGTCGGGATATTACGACTTAAATATATAAAGTTATATATATACTCAGTAAAGTTTAAAGTTACTTGTTGCTCTCTTTATACATGTATTTGATACCAAGCACGGCGGATTATTAATTATTTATTTTGGATATATAGGAGTTTAAACATCAAAATGTTTATATTCTGACTAAATGAGCGAATGGGAATTCTAGCGAGACGCAAATTTAGCTTTATGGTATATAATTTTAACGACAAGTAATTTTAGCAATTTTATGATTAAAAAAATATAACTTATCTACGATGAAATATGAATCGTTACCGATATTAAATTTTAGCGATCTCAACAACCTCGCTCATAATGCCAAATAAAATCCTCGCTAAAATTTCTGCTTATACAGTAAGATTTAAAATAATTTAGCAGACAATACATAAAAGAATAAAACGGATGAAACGTTTATCCTTGACAAAATGTGATAAATGGAACTTGGCGAAATTCTGTGAAAGATCAACTTTGACATCAATATTGCTCCTTGCCTAACTGTGGTGTTATTGATATATTATACGAGTTTGAATGAAACATATAAAGCGGAAATGTAAAACGTCACCATCTCAGGGAAAAGTATATCTCCCCGCCAATAATTGTAAAACATAACCAACTCAGGGTGAATTACTTCGTCCCTTCGAAAATTGTGTACCTGAATGAAAGTGTCACTAACTAAGTATGCATTACTGCTTAAAAGTACAGAGTCCCGCTCACAATTTTACACTTAATTCAAAACATCAACAACTAAGGGTGCAACTTCGTGGCAAATATGTTACACTTAAATGGCAAAGTAAACTTTCTACTAATACTTTTACACTTAAATGTTAATATCACAAACTAAATGAAAAGTGCAGTGCTCCACCAGTAATTTTACACTTAAATTGTAACAGCTAAGGGAAAAGTACAACGTCCCACCACCAATCATTTTACATCTGAATCAAAACGTCATCAACTACGAGTAAATTACCACGTCCCTCCAACAAATTTACACGACACCAACCACGTCCCTCCAACAATTTTACACGACACCAAGGAACTTCCGTTTGTAAGGCTCAGTACCGTGAGTCGAACACTGGAACTTCCGTTTGTAAAATTTGGTACCGGAAACCCAACCCGGGACTTTCGGCTTGTAAGGTTTGATACTTGAAATCGAAAACGAATTAATGCGGTTGTGAAGGTCGGGAATCGAACACTTGTAACTTTTGGTAACGGGATTCGAACAAGGACTTTATGTTTATGACGCTCTGTACAAGAAATCGAACCCGGTACCTTCCGCTTGTGAGGAATGATACCGGAAATATTTATATATATTGGGAGTCCTAAAAGTATAATTTAAGCCTTTTCAACATATTGATGATGAAACGCTCATTCAGTCAGAATATATACACTATCATGTTTAAACTCCTGATCAATATAAGTATTTTAAATCAGTACATGTATATGTGTCATAGATGAGTGAAATAAAAATGCATTCCTGAATTGTAGAGGGTTAAGTGATTATAAAAATGTCTTAAAGGTAAAGATTACTCTATTTATTGTCTTCAAAATACTCATTTTACTGGAAAGGAAATACTTAATAGGGGTGGTGAAATATGTCTATCCTCAGGTAAATCAAATATACGAGTCATAGCATTTCTTATTAATAATATCTTTGATTATAAATATTATAAACATAATACTAAAGTTATAATGCTCAAGACGATCGTTTCTGTCAATTAGATTTCATCAGTTGAGCTCCAATTTTAAATAGATTTTTTAAAAGGGAAAGTGGTATAATACAAGGCCAAATAATAAATCTATAAGAATAGCCGTCTTAAAGTAACCGCTGTAAAAAGATGACTATCTTAACTTTTGAATAATTTAGAATTTAAATGGTAAAAACTGTTGAATGAAGAACATGATGAAATTGGAAACTCCCTGATAATAGAATTAGAAATACAAGGTAAATATAATATATTACTAATTACACTATATGGACCTTACAAAAATAGTCCAGAATTTTATAAGAATATTAAGAACATACTCAATAACGAAACATATGACTTTGCAATAATATGTGGAGATTTTAATTTAATACAAGAACCAGACAAAGATTATTTTAATTACAGATCTGTAAAGAATCCCCTAGCCAGAAACACGGGGGAAATTGACTTAGTGGACCCTTGGCGATTACAACGTAAAGACATGAAACATGGTTTCTTTCTCACTTCATCCAAATTTATGAATGTTATTAATTACACAAATATTAAACCTGGCTACAGGAGTGAGCATTTCATTGTTGAAATAAATCTAAAATTTTCAGACTTTGAAAAAGGGGCTTTTGGAAATTTGGTAATAATTTTTCAAAAAATAAAGACTATATAAAAATTGTTAAAATGTTATTTTATTCACGGCACAATGTTGAAAATATTTTTAAATGAAGAAATATGCTTAACGATAGATAATCAACATTTTTTAACAGCTACTACTTTCTATTCGTGGATACTGAATTAAAAAAAAATCATCAAATTAATTTTGTAACTTTGCAATTTTCGTTCATTTTCACTTATTGAAATAATTTCTAAAGATAAAAGACGTTTTAAATCAATATAGAATATTTTTCTTAATAATCTAGAATTTAATGTGAAAGCTAAAATGAAATGGCAATCGTAATGAATTTGGATGCCAACTTTGAATGGAAAAGAATACATAACAATGTTTTTGTAAATAAAATTGCTACTAAACTGGTATGGTTTCAGTACAGAATTGTACATAATATCTCAGCTACCAATAAATTTCTACACAAACGTGGTGGAAAAAATGGACAAACACGAACCTCAAGAAACCAAGAAACCGGGTACTGTGTATGTAAGGAGGTGATCCCAGAGCTACACAACTGTAGCGCCACCTAGTGCTATTTATTGTCTGGATACCGAAAATATTGATAAAAAAGAGCAGTCAGTACAAAGACCTATTTGTTTGTGTTATTGGTTGACTAAAGTAATTACAAAGAAAACATGCCGTGAAAATATCTGTCATATCAGTTATTACACAATTCGTGAACTGTAAAATATTATTGAAGAATCATGCGTACTAATAGACAGTTGGCAAACAAAGTGTCCTGTACTCAGGCCCAGTAAATGTCATATCATTTGATTCAGCCGCCAATTAATAACTGCATCGAAGTAACAATTTTCATTCAGTTAAAATGGTATGGATTGATATTACTTTTAAACGAATATTATTTGCATTAAGTTATGTAATCCACAGTACGGTCGATATATAGATCAAGTGTTGTTCTTGTTAACTTCCCAGGAAATGTGGCGGACTTTCGTATACACAGCATTTACTCAGTTCACCATCCTCCACAAAATAAAAAGGCATGAGGGAAGAATATATATGAAAAACTAAATCGTCTTTGTTTTCTTTTTTATTATTACAGAAACATCACATTGGAACATTGACCAATGATGGCAAAACAAAAACAAAAAAAGCTTTTATACACACTTGTGCGTCACTGGAACGCTAATTATACTGAAATCATTGAAGTAGCATAAAAAACATAGGAGTATGCTCTGTTGTACACACAAACAACACACACACACCACCACCACCACACACAGACAAACACGCACACAGACACACACGCACCAAAAACACACCACCACACTACACACAGACAAACACACACACAACAAAAACACAGCACCACACTACACACAAAAACATACACACATAGACACACACCCACCAAAACGCACCACTACACAAACATCATAATCATCCCCATACACACATACACACACGCAAACAAATTATTTGTATAAAAGTGGAAATTCCCAAAACAAGACGCACGCACACACACACACCACACACACACACACACACACACACAATTGTCTTCGCTTTATATACATGTTTATGAGAATTTATATATATGCTTTTGTTTCGTTTTTATATCAGAAGTCTACACCAATTTTGAATTCGAGCTCAACTGATGGCGTATTATAATTGTATTCTGGTCTTTTCCAACCATAAACCATTGATATAATTATATTTATAATACTTATTCGTATTTGAATATATATCGATTCCTCATATGACTTACCGATAATATCGGCATCTTCATCACAAGTGTTCAAACATGTGTACACAAGGAGATTTAGATTTAATTCACGATCTTTACAAAAATGCATTTTTGTTGTTGTGATTATTACTAGCAAATGAAACAGGAAAGTGTCCCATTATTTCATTTCCTAAGTGTGTGTGTGTGCACGTTTTTTTTTCGCACAATTTACTGTCGTGATTTTAATACATGTATATTAATGTTTATACACACAAAAGAGTAGTGCATTTAAACTTCAGATTATACCCATATGGTAATGTAACTTCAGATGATACCCCATATGGCAATGTTACTTCAGATGATACCACATATGGCAATGTTACTTCAGATGATACCCCATATGGTAATTTAACTTCAGATGATACCCCATATGGCAATGTAACTTCAGATGATACCCCATATGGTAATGTAACTTCAGATGATACCCCATATGGCAATGTAACTTCAGATGATACCCCATATGGCGATGTAACTTCAGATGATACCCCGTATGGCAATGTAACTTCAGATGATACCCCGTATGGCAATCTAACATCAGATGATACCACATATGGTAATGTAACTTCAGATGATACCCCATATGGCAATGTAACTTCAGATGATACCCCATATGGCGATGTAACTTCAGATTATACCCCATATGGCAATGTAACCTCAGATGATACCCCATATAGCAATGTAAACTCAGATGATACCCCATATGTCAATGTAATTTTAGATGATACCCAATATGGCAATGTTACTTCAGATGATACCCCATATGGCAATGTAACTTCAGATGATACCCCATAGGCCAATGTAATTTTAGATGATACCCAATATGGCAATGTTACTTCAGATGATACCCCATATGGCAATGTTACTTCAGATGATACCCCATATGGCAATGTAACCTCAGATGATACCCCATATGTCAATGTAAACTCAGATGATACCCCATATGTCAATGTAATTTTAGATGATACCCAATATGGCAATGTTACTTCAGATGATACCCCATATGGCAATGTTACTTCAGATGATACCCCATATGGCAATGTAACCTCAGATGATACCCCATATGGCAATGTAAACTCAGATGATACCCCATATGTCAATGTAATTTTAGATGATACCCAATATGGCAATGTTACTTCAGATGATACCCCATATGGCAATGTTACTTCAGATGATACCCCATATGGCAATGTAACCTCAGATGATACCCCATATGTCAATGTAAACTCAGATGATACCCCATATGTCAATGTAATTTTAGATGATACCCAATATGGCAATGTTACTTCAGATGATACCCCATATGGCAATGTTACTTCAGATGATACCCCATATGGCAATGTAACCTCAGATGATACCCCATATGTCAATGTAAACTCAGATGATACCCCATATGTCAATGTAATTTTAGATGATACCCAATATGGCAATGCTACTTCAGATGATACCCCATATGGCAATGTTACTTCAGATGATACCCCATAGGCCAATGTAACCTCAGACGATACCCCGTATGCCAATCAATGTAATTTGATATGATACCCCGTATGCCAATCAATGTAATTTGACATGATACCCCGTATGAAAATAATTGTCACTTGATATGATACCCCATATGTCCTGATGAAGGGACAGATCGTCCCGAAAATTTGACTTTCATTTTGCCCGTGTCGTTAGTCATTTTAGTGTTTTATACATTATATATTCCTAATGGCCTAATACCATAATAAATATGAAAAAAATGTCGGCATAAATATTTCTTGATCCCACCGTCAGTGTTAAAGACGAAAAGAGCTTATATATACCTTGATTAAGTTACCCACATGAACATTTTACACATACACTGTCAGTGGTTATATGTGAGAGCATTAAAGATGGATTCATTTTTATGAACGTAATCAAACTGGTTTTCTTTTATATTGTCCCATTATACATTAGCATGGAATTCAAACTTTTGTCCACTGGTTATATTTCGTAGTCATATTTTTTAACAAATTAATTATGAAATATGAATGTGAAAATATGAATGATATAATTTGAACGGTACGATTTTGAAGAACAGCTCTGGTGATTAACATTACGTAAATGTTAAATTGGGTGCTAAGGGATTCACAATATTTATAATTTTGCTAATGTTATATGTATAATCCAAAATTACAATTATTGAAGATATATGTTGTTCGTGACCATAAAATTACGATTGACTGTCAATCAGTTGAGCTTAGATCAAATTGATTCTGTTTCCCATTTTGTTTATTTTCTTTTTTCAATTCGTTGTACCAAAATCGAAATATTTTAACATCGTGGCAGATCTATTGTCAAAGTATAGTATTATTGACATTGTGTTGCACAGTAAAAATGCTTTAGCGACCATCTGTGTATAAAGACCACCTGGTCATGAAGACTTATTCCTGTAACCAATAGTACCATTTGTGTACAAATCAACCTCTATATAAAGACCACCTCCCTATAAAGACTGGTTTTGATGTGTCCTACGGGGGTATTTATACACAAGTTTCACTGTATTTGGTCACGATCTTTTAGTGAATGTTGGTTTAGAAAAATCACTCTCTAAATTTCCCAGGGTAAGCGGTAAAACATGTACAGAACATTGTCATATCATCAGTCAATAGATGACTTCCAGGGATCCAACATATCATGTACAAATGTTTATTTTTCAGATTTTATCTAGTTCAATTCATCAGCTTTTACCAGAGATATTTTATTGTAATTAAACACTTTAGACTAACAATTAATATTATAACGCTGTGCAGCGATGGAAACCATTTCCTCCCATATTTCTTTCATAAAACCTAATGTTAACACGTGGATGGATGTAGTTTTCATATTTTCTTTTTAATGAGGCTTTGTGATTACAGAATCTGATGTAAGTTCTTTCTATATGATGATCATGTTTATGCCAGTGATATGCTATCTGTTAATTGAATCTAAGTCAGTATGTCGACATAATCCCTGTAAATGTATTCTGCTAATGACGCATACCCAAACGGAAAAACAAGTCAATTTAATTACGAATTTGAAAACACATGCCACAGGCGCGTCTCACGTGAACGTGCGAAAAGAGAAATCAGTTATTTACTTTATATAACAAAACGAATTGAACTTTATTTTATTAGACAATAGTATCATTAGACTCTATATTATTATTAGATTCTATATTATTTTCTATCTTATGATATAATATTATATATATGTATCAACGCCACACTTATAACAATAAGAATGAATATTAAAGACCGAAACATGATAACATATGTTAACATAACGTTCTGATAGCCTGCCACATCTTTTATAAGAACAAGACTTTTGTGAAAATACCGAGTCACACATACATCATTGTATACTATCTACTGTCTTACAGTGAAAAAAAATAATGATATATATATATATAGTTTAGTTTCACAATAACACTTTTTTATTTAGATCTGGATCACTATTTAACATGTAGCGATTCGTTTGTATTCCAAACGTGTGCGTGCGTGTGGATGTATGTGTATGTGTTTTCTTGTATTTTTATAATATCAGTCCTGAAGAAGGGTCAGGTCGTCCCAAAAATTTGAGTCTTTTTTGTCCGTGTAACATTTTAGTTCTTACACATATGTATATGAACCGTATAAGTACATACAGAATTATATATATATATATATATATATATATATATATATATATATATATATATATATATATATATATATATATATATATATATATATATATATATATATATATATAAGCAAGGAAGACATTATCCAATCAGATCCTTCTTGTGAATTAAAGAGACATTGTCATTCTATTTCACTTTTTGTAAGTCCGAAGTAGTTTCTCTTGTATGTTTGTGAAATGATTTTGATAAACATGGTTGAAATGGATAATCAATGTGAGATAATGTAAAATCTCGAATCTTTAAAAATTGATTTTTGTCCCATGAATAGAGTACCTCGTAAAGGGGATGTTTGTATTTCTATTATGAATTGTATGAATTACATCGTGGAAAATAAATTTACCATTGCCGACAGTCTGATCAAGTAGAATAGTTACTTCATTATCATGTAATTGTCTACAAAGTACAGATTTGTTGTCAATTACAATGGAGGGGTTATGCCAAACAGGTGCAGAAACAATATATGGAATTTCATTTCTATGACAAAAGACTATAAATTCAGTTAGTGCTATGAAAAAGGATTTTTTTCTCTGCTTTAGCCTAGTTTCTATGTAACCAGTTCCAAAGTGTGAGATACTTGCAATATAACATTTGCAGATTTTGAAGAATGCCCAATCCATAATGTTTTACGCCAAACTCATCAGTTGTTTTCAAGTATATGATGTCAAGCTTTTAATAAAAGATATCAAACTGGCCATGCAAAACTACCAAAAAAAAACTCTTGCTGCATATTTTTCGTGGATATTGTATCAGGTTTATAAAATAAATTAAATGAATGTAAATAAAATTAAAAATATAAATATAAAATTGGGGAATTTTCACAGGTAAAATTTATTGAATTTTATGCTGATACCTCATACATAAAGCCATATAACAGAATAGTGACTCTTTATTCTACATGATATCAACACAATAAAGACTTGGTAATTGGTTTAGTTATCGAAAGACTAAATAGGGAATGTTTTATGAAAATATATGTGTAACCACATAGCCTGATAGATAGATAGATAGATAGATAGAAAGGTAGATTGATAGACAGACAGACAGACAAACAGACAGTTATGTCTACCAATATTTAAATGTTAGTACATATGCACTACACAAAACAAAGCGTCTTTAAGTTCATCAAAACTTGTATATGTACATCAAACATACAGTTATAGTTTGTTTACATCATCAGCTTTATTACAGATTACTCACTAACGTTTTCTAGTTATTCCTACTTTCATCGTATCCTGGTTTTGGTTGAATTATGTCGCCCGTACTTGAAAAGTACCATCAGTAACCGCGAAAGATTTGATTCCAATTTAACATCCAGTGTATTGATGTAATTTGCTCAAGTTCGTGTGACATTAAGGATGATGAAAAAGTGTTTTGTACACTCGGAAACTTTCAAGTAACACTGAACCTGTATTGATGAATCACAGAGAAGCGTTACCCTAAGATGCACCGGATAACAGCCACATATATAAAGGCATCCAAATAGAAACTTCAACAAAAGACAAAAAACAGATTGAGCAGTAAACAAAATTTAAAATGTTGAAGCAGACGATACTTGGTGGGATAATGGTAAGATATATATGATGTTATAATGTTCAGCTTCACAACATTGTTATAATGGGCATAGTAGTATTTTCCTAGTGCTTGAAGCACTTTTGATAAACCTCTTGAGTTAACAAAAGTATAACTGTATCTTCTACAATTATTTTCCATGAATAAATTAACTTTCACATTAACTGCACTTTACACGTGTATAACTTACTTATAAGGGCATTTATTATTTTTTTTATTAATATTTGCTATGTTTTGTTTTCATTTGATTATCTATATATATATATATATATATATATATATATATATATATATATATATATATATATATATATGTATGTATTTGTCTATATATTCATTGTTTTCTACAATTTTTAAATTCTATATACTTTTATTATTGTTATTTTGTAATACCTAAACACATATTATAAACTATTTTCCAGGTTGCTCTTTTGGTAGCGTATTGCAATGGACAGATGGATAAAATCCCCCCACGGAGAGATATGACCATCGACAAACTAATTGCGCAAGCAATGGGGGGCTATGAGAGTACGTGATTTTTTACCATTATCCTTTTCACAATTTATATTGAGAGTACGTGATTTTTTTTTACCATTATCCTTTTCACAACTTAATATTCACAGATTTTTTTATAAAATTACAATTATTTTCTAACATAAATACTTCTATCAACTGATGACTTATCCTATTTTGAAATATGCATTTCCAATAGGACCTCTATTATTAACACACAAGAGTTTAAAAAAGGGAGTTAGCATCTGAATCCTTTGCATCCCTTATAAAAACCGCTGTAGGAAATGGCCAGTTGTAGCGTTTGGAATTGTACGTGTTGTTACGTTGGTCAAGTCGTCAAGTAATTGAAAAATTAATACGAGAAAAGTTATTTAGATACCTAACGATCTGTGAGAAAACACTCTAAAACGCACTCAATTTATACTGCAGATTTCGCTAACCGAATGACAGCATCCAACGGGAAGGTTTTAGCTGAGTTAGATATGAATCTATCAATGGAGCAATACAAAGCCTTGTATTCTAAAGAAAGGTAAACATACTTTGTTC